>SWBJ01000281.1:0-67522 GCA_024195555.1 Aureobasidium sp. EXF-12298 | reverse complement strand
GGGGCAGTGCTCAGCAGCAGCCTTGGCCAAGTCGCGGACGATCGAGGCGTTGGTGTTGAAGAGATCTAGCACACGTCAGTCTTTGTTTCTGCCTGTTTTGCTCGAGTCTGTCCATACCATCACGGGTCATGCCAGGCTTGCGGGGGACACCAGCGGGGATCAGGACAATCTCGGAGTCCTTGAGGGCAGCGGCAACATCGGCCTGCTCGTAACCCTTGACCTGTAGAGTGTGTGAGCATTGTGTTGTGTTTGATCCAAGAGCAGCAGCTACTTACAACAGACTTGGTGTTGACGTGGGAGCAGTCGGCGGCGACACCTGCATTGACGATCGTGTAAGCGCCTGTCCAGGAAGGCAGAAAGAAAGAGGCGACAACACACCGGGAGCACCACGGACGTCGTAGAGGGCAAGCTCAGTGACTCTGGGGTTGAGCTTCAGGAGAAGCGACAGAGGCTGGCCGATACCACCGCCGGCACCGAGGACGGCGACCTTTGAGGCCTGCGCGAGACATGATCAGTATCCTTGAGGGAAAGTGCAATGTCGTCGCGCGAGACATTGGCAGTTACAAGACCGACTTACATCGCGGGCAGAGACCGAGAAGGCTCTGCGCTGAATGGTACCAATGGCTTGACGAGCGGCAAACATCTTGATAGTAGCAACGAGTGATTGTTGAACAAGAAACTGTAGAGAGTCGGACGATGGAACTCAATCATCTTGTCCTCTCGGCGAAGAAGCTCGAGCCACCCGTCCGAACCTCCGATCGTGATCGTGTCCGGCACAACTTGGCAAGGAACCCCTCTGCCACGACCTCTCATTTCTGTGCTTCCTTTCCTTCCTGCAGGCACTGCTCATGCCGGGTGAGAGGGTGGCTTGTTATAAACCTGGTTGAGGTTGGTCCAGTTCGTGAGGGGCATCCGGGGACTCCTTTGGCCCAGGACCTGCTACAGCAGCTGGAGCTGGAGCTTGAAGCTTCAAAACGCCCATCTCGAAGCTGCAAGCTCTACCACCCTGCCGCATGTTGATACATATCAACAACAGCTGTCAACCAAGACCACGACTCATTTCATCCATCAAGTCTGCTGTGTTGATGCTGGTAGCAACCTCTTGACCAGAATGAGATAGCTTGCTTGTCTATTGCTTGTATATTCTGATCGAAGATGTATTCCTCATGTTCTGGGTCGCGTGAATCGAATCTACATCTATGCCTCCCCAATCTGATCCAGTGGTCCTAACCAGCCGACCATCATATTCTGTACTTGTTGGTATCTACTTGAACACACGGTCTCTGCTGCATATACCAGCACAACGGGCATCAAATGAATCCCGAGGCCGCATATCATTGATGCCGCATGACGTAGAATCTGACAACCTCATCTAAACCACATATCCTTCAATCCTCTTCCCACCTTCTCCCTCCATCCCAAGTAATACACCACATCCAGCTTACTCAACATGTCAAACCACAAAGACGAACTCATCCTCATAACCTGCGCCTCAGGAAAACAATCCTCAGCCCTAATCCCCCACCTCCTACCCCATTACCCACACCTCCGCCTCCAATGCCACAGTCCCTCCTCAGCAGCCCTTCTATCTTCCAAATACCCTCTCGCCGAAATCGTCCAAGCCGACCTCTCATCCCCCTCCGACTGCACCCGCATCCTCGCCAACGTAACCGCCACCTTCCTAGTCCTCCCACCCTTCCACCCCCACGAAACAAATCTAGGAATTTCCTTCATCGATACCTGTATCGCTCAACAAAACTCTGGAGGTCCCTTCAAACATTTGATCTATAGCAGTGTCATCCACCCCATCCTTCAAAAACTGCTGAATCATGATGTAAAGCGGTATGTGGAAGAATACCTTATCGAATCTGGTTTAAACTATACAATCCTTCAACCCACACATATGATGGAAATGCTACCTCTGGGAAGACTCCTGGACGATGAAGAGCCAGTGTATCAATGTAATTGGAGCCCTGGTACCAAGTTTTCTTTTGTCACGACTAAAGATGTTGGCGAGGCTGCTGCGAAGGTGTTGATGCAGAGGGAACTGCATTATGCAGCGACTTATCAGTTGGTGTCTACACCATCGCCCTTGTCGTATATTGAGGCTTGTGGCATTGTGTCGGAGGTCATAGGCAAGAAAGTCACAGTCCAGCAAAAGAGCTTCGAGGATGCGGTGGAGACCTCTATCAAGATGATTAACGGAGGCAAGGAACCTTCGAAACAGATGAAAGAGATTGGAGCCAGGATGTTCTTATACTATAACGAGAGAGGATTGGTGGGTAACTGTAATGTGTTGAAGTGGTTGTTAGGAAGAGAGACTACTGGATATGAGGAGTGGGTCAGGATGAAAGTCGAGGAGATTCGTCAGAACACGTCGTCCTAAATATGTCAACAAAGAGAACTAGAAGGATGGTGGAGATCCGTGAACAAAAGATCGCCGTTGCCGGCCAAACATATTCTGAGGCTCCTGATGTTGGCGATAGCCTTTTGCTCATCGCATTTCTTGGTCATGTATGAGTACACCAATCTCAAGAAATTTGGTTATATTTCTTTACCGTCCCTTCCATCCATCTGTTCACGAACATCCCAGCATCTAGTGTCTGCAGATGGGTCCTAGTCCAGAATCATGGTGGCACGTCAAGCATGCAGCCGTTTTCACTGGGTGTACCCTTGGATAATGAACGCGATCTCTTGCAGATGTGTTTTGATGTGTTTTGGAAGCGATTGGTAGAACATGATCAAATTTCATGTGCATGGCATAATCTTTTTCCCATCATCACATGGTGTTCGTCAGAAGGGTGAAAACATATCCGGTGGCCCATGTCCCGATAGTGATTTACAGAACAACAGGCCAAAGCATATCGAACAATTAAGAGCTCGCTTTCTATGCGAGCTGACTGTGCTGTCGAGTTTTGGCACATCTTTGGGCGTCCTGCCTCGTTCTTCCTCTAAAATGGGCCAAGATGAACAACAAATCATCAGCAACGTACCAAGTCGCAGAAGAGCATGTGAAGACTCTCAGAAACAGGTTGCAAAGAACAAGTTCATGTTCTCTATCGTGACACGGCGCGGGCTGGGCTGGCCGGCTTGGGGAAGGAAGGCTTTCTCCAGAGTCCAGAGTGACGCGAACCTCGGCTCATCCGGGATCTGGGGAAGCTCAGTGGACTCTCTTGGACCGAGGGACCTTCGGCATGCCTGCAACAAGTACGTAGCGCCTTGATTTATTTCTCCTACGTGTGACGATACACTCCAGTTGCTACGCCTTTATTTTCTTTTCCACATCCTGAATATCGCCATTCCTTCCTTTCTCTCTCTTTCCCTCACACAAGACTTGGGATGTTTGGACTTCGAGCCCGCATTCTCTCCTCTCCGCTAAGCCGTCCACGCGTCAACTTCCCCTCGACTATCGCGAAGACTAGAATGGCTCCTGCCCGCAAGAGCAGTTCGCTGCCGGAAGGTGAGCACTTGCCACTTTGACGAGTTGCCAACAGTCTCCTGACATGTTCTCACAGGCTACAAGGAGGATGCGTCCAAGGGACCTATGCTCCGCTTCGAGGACTCGCTGCCACGTCTGCCCGTACCGACACTGGAAGAGACAGCCAAGCGCTACCTGAGATCGGTACACCCGCTTCTGAGCAAGCAGGAGTATTCACAAACCGAGAAGGCCGTCAACGACTTCATCGCTCCCGAAAGCCTCGGCCAGACTCTGCAAAAGCGCTTGATTGCAAGAAGAGAGGACCCCAACATTAAGAACTGGGTCCACGAGTGGTGGAACAATGCAGCATACCTTGGCTACCGTGACCCCGTCGTGCCCTACGTCTCGTACTTCTACAGCCACCGCGATGACCGCAAGAGAAGAAACCCCGCAAAGAGAGCCGCTGCCATCACTTCCTCCGTTCTTGACTTCAGGAAGCAGGTCGTGGAAGGCACTCTCGAGCCCGAGTACATGAAGAAGCTGCCCATTGCCATGAGCAGTTACGAGTACATGTTCAACTGCTGCCGTATCCCCGCTAAGCCTGCCGATTACCCCAAGCAGTACGCTCCCAACGATCACAAGTACATTACTGTTGTTCGCAAGAACCAGTTCTTCAAGGTTTTCCACGAGGTCAATGGCAAGGAGCTCACCACTGCCGAGTTGGAGCAGCAATTCTTGCGCATCTACCAATTGGCTGAGGACACTCCCGCTGTTGGTGTCATGACTACCGAGAACAGAGACACTTGGACCGAGGTATGTGAAACTCTTGAGAAAACTAATGTGAACGTCTGGACTGACAATTGCAGATGCGTGATGCCCTGATCGCTCAAAACCCCTCCAACGAGGCCGCTCTCCAAACCATCGAGGCTTCATCCTTCGTCGTCTGCTTGGACGAGGCAAGACCCGTCACTCTCGAAGAGCGCGCTCACCAGTACTGGCACGGTAATGGTGCAAACCGCTTCTTCGACAAGCCCCTTCAATTCATCATCAACGACAACGGAACCTCGGGCTTCATGGGCGAGCACAGCATGATGGACGGCACACCCACCCACCGCCTGAACGACTACATCAACATGCTCATCTTCAACAACAAGCTCGACTACGACAACCCCTCTGTCCGCAGCAACCTCCCCGAACCCGCTCCCATCCGCTTCGATCTCTCCCCCGCGAACCTTGAAGACATCGGTCGCGCTCAATCACACTTCACAAAGGTCATTAGCGAGCACGAGCTCAAGGTACAAGCATACCAAGGCTACGGCAAGGGCCTGATCAAGAAATTCAAGTGCAGTCCCGACGCATACGTTCAAATGATCATTCAACTCGCCTACCACAAGTTCTACGGCAAGAACAGGCCCACCTACGAATCCGCCGCCACCCGCCGCTTCCAACAAGGTCGCACCGAGACCTGCCGTACTGTTAGCGAAGAGTCAGTCGCCTTCACCGACGCCATGGCAAACCCCGAAGCCACACCTGAAGAGTGCAGACAAAAGCTCCAAGCAGCCATCAAGCAGCACGTCGCCTACATCAGCGACGCCTCTGACGGCAAGGGTGTTGACCGCCATCTCTTCGGTCTCAAGAAACTGCTCAAGGAAGGCGAACAATTGCCCTCTATCTTCAGCGACCCCGCATTCTCCTACTCCTCTACTTGGTTCATCTCATCCTCGCAATTGTCGTCTGAATACTTCAACGGCTATGGATGGAGTCAAGTTGTCGACGAGGGCTGGGGTATCGCCTACATGATCAACGAGAACAGTCTGCAATTCAACATTGTATCCAAGAAGCTGGGATCGGAGCGTATGAGCCATTACATCAATGAGGCTGCGGAGGAGATGAAGGAACTTATGCTTCCTGGTATTGAGACCAAGGCTAAGCTTTAGAAAACTTGTGTTGGTGTTGGCGAGAGAGGAAGTAAGAAAGGGGTTTGGGACAGTAGGGAGCATGTTGGACATTTGGCTCCTGGACGTCTTAGACCGCCTGTTGTTTTGTTGCTGCTTGCATGAGGAGGTTTGCTTGTAGCGTTTGTGTAGGCTAGATTCTTTCTCTCAAGCAATATTTCTGACAAGATCAATCTCTTTTGAACACTTTTGAGCCTGATTTGGTGATTGCTGACTACATGCTCCATGTCTTTTAAAGCACACTTCGACCTTGCACATTCTCCTTCACAGTAAAAGAAAAAAGAGTGAGTCGAAAGGCGCTCACAATGCATGGAGTGTACTAAAGGTAGTTTTCTCATCCTCGGCTTTACATTCTCTCTGCTTGATCTTCTTCTGCTTTTGTGCGAAGTAAGCTCTGGTTCTTGATCCTTCCTTCCTAACCCTTCCTTCCTAATCCTTCCTTCCTGATTGTTCTTTTCTGAGCATTCCTTCCCAATCGTGCTTTCACAATCGTTCCTGCCTAATCTTATTTTGGAAGTTTTCCCCATCGTCCCTTCCTGTTCACGAGTTCTCTATTGAAGCTCTCATACCTTTGCTTGAACTCGAATCTTCCATGTTGCAGTCTCGACACGAGTGTGTCTCCTTATGCGACTGTAGTCGTTGATTGGACTTCTGCACAAGGAGGCTTGGTGTTGATGTTATATATCGATATCCGTGGTTATCTGGTGGAGAAATGTGAAGAAGACAAACCCGTCAAAGAAGGTGGATCCGCTGTGTGTTTCAACAGCTCCACAAGATGACAGATACGACCTCATGTTGGCAGTACTCCTGCTTATATATAAAGAGCTTTGGGTCGTCTCGTGAGTTGTGCTTGTGGATGATGTGATTGGGGATGTGGCGGTGAATTCTCACATCCCTGATATTGCGTCCCCCGAGAGAACTGTGCTCAGGGTATATATAAGACGCCCAGGTCTAGAACGCGGTACAGGTACCTGATATAATGCAGTAGACCAGCCGGCAAGAATCCACTCAGGAGGTCCAGCAGACTAATTCCTTCTCAGACTCCAGAGCTGCAGGATGATTGCTCATGATGTCCTCATTCTGACGCTCTTGATGATTTGGGAAGGCCGAAGAAGGCTGGTTGGAACAGATCCTATAGTCGGATACAATTTGCCGGCGCGATCACACCATATACCTATAGTGAAAGTGTAAGTATGAACACCCAGAAGTATTGCGGTGCTTGATATACCATCGAGGTTCATATATCGCCTGTCTTTCCTCTTGAAAGTGGTCTTGGATCTCATGCTGCTTGGTAGTCGGCGAGATATCTCGATCGTTCGAAGTGCGAGATGGGAATGGCTGACCGAACTGAGGATCGGATCAGGTCAGTCATTTGACTTTTATGTAGAAGTGGATAATACCTGATTTTCTGATCATCATGTCGTGCAACTTGGAGTCCTTGGCCAGGGTAGCTTGATAAGAAGCCAAGCTGTGTCATATAGAGGTAGTGCTTTTCGACTGATATTAAGGTCAGAAATGGTGAGAAGGAACGAAGATAATGAATGTAAGGAGAAACAAGGAGGGAGCAGCGACTTGAAATAGTCCCTTGCACATGGCAGTGCCTTCCAAAACCAGGCAACTCTCCACAACGTTGACTAAATTTTTCTTATTCCACATAGTTGCGGTAGCAAACAACGACGATTTTTCAGGCTGTTGTGCGACAGAATATCACTGGTCCAATGGCTACTCTACGGTTAGCATCTATGATTAGCAGCAGCTTGAATCAATGAGTTATACAAATCCCACTTACTTAGAAGCAACAGTGCTAGGGATAACACAGCCTCTACTGACAAGTACCCGAAGTGTCTCGTAGATCAAGATATACTAGACTAGCACCGATGATAGGTAAATAGAACAAACACATTCGTACATAATCTTCTCCTTCTAATTCCCATTCACCCTCGTCGAGTAAACATAAAAGTTCACTTGGAGAACAAACAAGACGTTCCCACATCACCCCAATCAAGTTCAACAATCAACACTCCATCGAGTTCGCAAAATTGTACTCCCAGTCACTCAACATGTGCGGCTACCACGAACTCCAAACTCCCTGCTGCAACGAAAAGACCGGTTTCAGACCCTCCCCCTCCCACAAATGCACCCACTACTTCACCAACAACCGCTACTGCCGCACCGGCTCCATTCACTCTTGGATCCTTGCCTGTCCACCCTTCACCACAAACGTCACCTGCGAGAATTGCAAACAAGTCAATGATCACCGACGAGCAATTCTTCAAGCCGAGATTGAAAAAGATGAGTTGCAGAGGCAGAAAGAGAGGAAAGAGCAGGAGGAAAGGAGAAAGAATGAGGAAGCTAGGCAGAGCAGATTGTGGGATAAGGAGTTGAAGAGGGCGAAAGAGGAGAGGAAAGATGGGAAGAGGAGTGCGGTGGAGGCTTTGAGGAGTCAGTTGCTTGGGATGAAGATTGATAATGGCGAGGGTCCTTCTTCGGGTGGGAAGAAATGAGACAGCGGATCTTGAGGAAGGACGATGTTGATGGATGTATGTTGAGTGAGAACTTGGCCTGCTAAACGAACTGCTGGAGGTCTGGTTGGTATTGGAGAGAGATGCTTTTAATAGGAATCTCGAGATGCATGATCCATACGCAGTCATCAAGCTTCTCCGATGCATTCTTTGCAAGGACCCTAGGACCGTAGTGCAGTGACTTGGAGTAAACGGAGATCGAAGGTGCAAAAGTCAATGCCAGCTACGTAGAACACGGAGCAAGAAGTGCAAAAAGAAAATGGCCACGCTCGAAGTCGACCTCGAGTACTTACTCGCTATGTGCACGCGTTTCGGAATTGACACGAGCTAGATTTACGAATCACCCCTACACCACAGAGCACATTTTCCCTCCCGGACTCGGCTCGACATATACCCTCAGTTTATTGAAGATACAGACTCAGACTATCGTAGCTCTCAGCCCCGTCTTGGCCTTAATTGTCTGCTTGACAATTCCGTAAGTGCCTGGACAGCAATGAAAGTCTAGTGATTGTGAGCAGGTAGAAAATCGGTTCGTTATATGGAAGGATGAAGACCTCTGCGGAAGATCAAAGACGTGTGCGGGTCATCCTGGGACGGCGGTGATGCTTCTCATTACTTTGACCTTCATCTGCGTGGGCTCATCAGCAGCGCTCGACGCCATGAGAGATGTACATACAATGTCTTGCGTCGTCGACCCGGTCTTCGAACCCAGGTTCCAGTCATGCCGAAAGGCTCGGCAAGAGAAAGGCCAACAATGTAAACATCGCGTCTGGTCCACTCCACTAGCATGTGATACAGGGTGGATGTGATTGCGAGATACGATGCAATATACAACTTGTACATACCTAGTGTGATCTACCATTCCAACAACGCCGTCTCAATCACGACTCCTGTTAGCCAACCATCTCCTAATCACAAACTCCCTGACCTCATAACTCCTCAAAACCTTTCCAATATCCACTTCTGCTCCCTCGACACTCGGCAGCTCCTTAGGTACCTTGACATATACAATAACCAAACTCTTCTTGACTTGACTCTGCACACGATTTACGCAATGCAACCACCACCAACCCATTTTGCCCTTTCCTTCCGCCGCTTCAATACTTCCCTCTGTATATTCAGGAATGATGAGAAGAGCAAACTCGGCGTGAGAGAATACAGGACCGCGATTGTAAAGGAGGAAGTCACAAGAAAACTTTACACCGGGGCGAACGACCCAGCCTAGAGAACGGTAGTGATGGTATACAACGTAGTTCAACAGGAAAGGATCATCTGGACGTAGAGAGGAGATTTGGGCGGTAGGGAAGTGTGAGTGTTGGCGGAAGAGCGTGAGTAAGGAGGGCGTGGAAAGTGGTTGCTTCGTGTCGGAGTCGAGGATTTGGAGACTGCCTAGGGCGTAGGATAAGAAGAAGGATTCTTCGAGATTCAGTTGCAAGTGTTCTTGGTTTGTGATTGGTGCTTCCTCTTCTTCCTCGCGTTCGATGATGGCAGTGTTGTTGGGGATACCGGTCGTGTGAATTGTACTGCCTGTAGGGAGAACAGGTACTTCCACGATATTGGTTGCTGGTCTCTCGGGCTTCAGTTCTTCCGCAGGCACAGCTTGAGTCTCCTCTTTGAACTCGGCATCACCGTCTTGCTGTTGCATCCAGGGGAAGACGTGCGAGATGGCAATCTCTGTTGCTTTCTCCTCGTCTTTCTCTCCATTCGCGGGTTCCAGAGCTGCTCGTTCTTTTCGCAAAGTTTCCTCAATCTGCTCGGCTTCTGCTCTGGCTCTTTCAAGCTTGAACAACTTTCTTTCTTCTCTTCTCTTCCTGGTGTTTTCTTCCGCGGTACCACCGCCGTGTTTGTTGGCTTTTAGTCTGGCCTTTTCTCTGTCTAACCAACTGGGTTCACTTCGTGACATTGTGCCTTTGCCGAAGAATCCCATCTCCCAGAGCGCGCGGACTGAGGCATGATCTGTGATGTGGACAGATCGTGTCTCAGAGCTGAAGATTCCAGTGATAGGCACATCCCTGTGAGAAGACGGAGCAGATATGAGTTGAGAGAGATAGATGTATGCAATGCGCAGAAGAGAAAGTGGGTTCTGCGGCACAAAAGCTGGGAGAGGATGTGTCTCGAGTGGAAGAGGTTTCGAATGGATCAAAAAGTAGTTTGGCTTTTGTGGCCGAGTCCTGACGGGTCTAGGTTTGTCTTGCGCAGCCGGGTCCTGGGAGGGTGAACCTTGAGATGTGGGAGGTGCTGCTACTGGCACATCAAGTCTTGAGCCTGAATTGGTAGCAGCCGTTGGTGCAGTTGGAGCAGCCATTCCGTCTTACGGAGCGATCCCTGTATTACTAGTGTAGTAATTCTATCAGTTCTGTTAGATTTGTTCTGATATATTGCAAGCAATTAAGATGATATGGTGCGTAGTGATGCCAAGAGTTGGCGATTCGACCGTGAGCCGTCAGAACAACCATAGCACTCATTAATGAGTGGAGATTCTCGAACAGCAAAAGAGCACAAGATGGATTCCGCTCAGTTCAAGCATGAGATCGTTGCCTGATCCCAACGTCTCGCCGAACACGGCCTCAGTCCCTGGTGCTCATAGAGACCCGAGAGAAACCCCTGATGATAGGACGTAGCCGATTCCTCTCAAGCGATGATACTAGCAGATATATGCTCTTGCCAATATTTTCACTTTTTCTTTATGGCTGTATGCCAGTTTTGTGTTTCTCATATTGACATGGAACGCAGATAAAGAGGAAAATAAAATTCGACTTACTGATATTGTAGAGTGATCTTCCAGTATCGAAAAGCAAACGAAATCAAGGATATCAATCGTACGTGATACTGACCATGGCGAGCATGAACGAGAACGAGACTTGTCAGATTTATTCTCCAGATATGGCCCAAGCTTCCTATATCTCGGAAGACCGGACCGAAATGGAGTTAAGCTTGAGGAATAAAGCATCGTCATGCTTCGGTTTGCTTCTTTAACAACTCATACAAACATGACAGGACCACGACCGGCGACTATGCTATCGAGAGCGACTCGACGCTATATATCGACGTCCAGAGGTCCACGGGGACCACGGGGTATCCTCAACAAGGCACGCACGCCATCTCGAATTACGCCTCGTCCATCTAGAGCATCTCGGTTGTCTGCCAACACCCGCCACCAATCCTCGCAACAGCCGAACCAACAGAACAAGCCAGACGACCAACCTCAGCAGGACTCCGAAGAACAGTCCAAGAATGCTCTGGTCGCTACAGCGCTTGCTGAGAACCAATCCTCGGATCTCATCGCGCCAGTGACAATTCCAGACGATCCGAATGGTGTGCTCACACCAAGGCACCCGGCATGGCATCTGCTCAACAACAGCTCGCTGGTCATCCAACGACAAATCGAAATGATGAACGTCTTTCTCGGATTCGAACAAGCCAACAGATACGTCATTATGAACGGCAGAGGAGAAACAATTGGATACATGGCTGAGCAAGATCATGGCATGGGCAGCATGCTGGTACGACAAATGGCCAAGACCCATCGTAGCTTTACTTGCCATATCTTTGACAACAGCGAGAGGGAGATTTTGAGGATCCATCGACCTTTCTCTTGGATCTCATCGCGCATCCGTATCTACGATCCCACTGCCCCTGGCGACTATGATCGGTCAGACACGCTTCAAGGCACATCCGTCCAATCAACCATCAACCAGACCTCTGCGGCTCAAGTCTCTCCTCTTCCTCTGAATGACATGAGGATTATTGGAGAAGCACAGCAACAGTGGGCACCACTCCGTCGGAAATACAATCTCTTCAACTATCGTTCCATCGCTCCCGCTGATGACTCTGCAACCAAGCTCACCTCAGGCGACGCTCCCAACACTTCAACCAAAGCCCTGGCAGTCACAGAAGGCAACTCCGAACAAGCCATTGAAGCCGGCATGCAACAATTCGCCTTCGTCAACGAACCCTTCTTCTCCTGGGACTTTTCTCTCAAAGACGCAGATGACCGCAAGATCGGCAGTGTAAACCGCAACTTCGTCGGTTTTGCCAGAGAGATATTCACAGATACTGGTGTTTATGCGTTACGCATGGATTCTGCTGCTTTGGAGGAAGGCTCAGAGGAGCAAATGGCAATGACTCTGGATCAAAGAGCTGTTATGCTTGCGACAGCTGTTAGCATTGATTTCGACTACTTCTCTAGGCATAGTGGGCATGTTGGCGGTGGAGGCTTCTTCCCCATGTGGTTCCCTGGTATGGGAGGTGGTGCTGCCGAGGGAGGTGCAGTAGGCGGAGCAGCTGGAGGAGCAGCCGGTGAAGTTGGTGCTGCAGAAGGTGCTGCTGGTGCCATGGGTGGTGCAGCAAGAGGTGCTGCAGGCACTGAAGGCGCTATAGGAGCTGCAGGCACCATGGCTGGAGTGGAAGCCATGAACCGTGGTTGGGGCAATCAACCAGCTGATGATGCAAGCCCGCAAGCTCCTGTGGAGCCGTTCCAGAATGATGGCGGTGTTGGTCAGTCGCAGGGAGATAACTGGGGTGAGCAGAACCCCTGGGCTCAACAACCGCAACAACCACAGGATGATCCCTGGGGTAACCAAGGAGGAGATTCTGGCGGTGGTGATGGAGGCGGTGATGGTTTTGACTTTGATGATTTCTTCTAGATTTTCTCTAGCCACTTCATCTCCTGTCCTCTTCCTATAGTTTCAGCATAGCGCAGCATATCTAGATACCCCTCTTCTCTTCCTCAAAACCAGTATCTCCCTTTGCACCAAGATCTGAATCCTTCTTATTAAAACAACACCCTTCCCGACTACATTTAAAACCCCCAGTCCTCACCATCTCATTCCACCAAACCACAAAATCCTCCACTACCTCTGTCAAATGCTCCTCCAAAGTTACCTTCTTCTCATCTGTCTCCGGAACCTCAAACCCCAAGTACTGGGTCTCCAACTCCTCCATACTCATCGGCACATACCTCTCCCTTGCCCTTTTCATGCTCTCCGTCTCTTCTTTTTCCATACACATTTTGAAATACTCATCATTAAACCTCGCTGTTTTTCCTCTTCCAGCAGAGAAGAGATACATGTTCTGGGGGTCGTCGGAAGGGATAGCGCGGCGACCGTATAGTTCTGCGGATATCAATTCTTCGGCTGTGTGAATGCCGAAGAGTTGGTCGTATTTTTGGCCGGTTGTGGAGGAATTGGTTATGCCGCGGTATTTTGATTGTTCGGTGGGAGTGAGTTGTCGCCGCATTTCCTCACGGACGGTTGAGTAGGTTACTGGGGAGTTGGTGAGGAGAGACATGGTGGGCTAGGTATGGTGTGAGATGTCGGTTGAGGAGATGCTTGGATAGTATGCTCGAGGTCGAATGCGGATGGCGATCTGACTACATAGCACAGAAATTGTATTGCAGCGATTCTCGTTCCAAGGTGGTGCTCGGCGCAAGTCGTTTTTCTTGGAACATACTGCCAGACCAGGGTAGATGTGGTTCTGATTGATGGAGATAATGCTCTACGGCCGTAGAGATACGGTATAGTGCGACCATACTCCCCATCGGGCAGGTCATCCAAGAAACGGTGTCAGAATTGTATGATATAGCCGAGGGTAACATGTCATAGAGTGGTTTTGATTGTTTCGAAAGTAGTATATTGGGTATGCGGTCCCTGGACATAAAGGTAACTAAGATGAGTCGGCTGTAACACGCCATAACGCCCTGCTGTATGCATATCAATGTCTTTTCTGCTCCTCGAATGTGATAATATGGACTGCCCCCTCAAGTTCACCACTTCTTAGCTTCCAAACCGTCAGGAGGACTTGTCTCGACCTTTGCCTTCTTGACCTCTTCCCAGTTGGTACTCAGAGCAGTACCGTTGCTCTCACTAAAAGATTTCATCATGGCACGGCGAGTGTCTGAGTCAGCACCGGCGTACAGTTTCTTGAAGAAGCCGTTGACTGGATCACCACCTTCGTCTTCCTCTTCCTCCTCAGTCTGGGCTCCAGGTTTCGAGTCGTCAGTCTTTGGTTTGGCCAGAGCTTCCGAGGCAAGTTTGTCCCAGTTCTTGGGGCCGCTGCGCGAGGATGTGGGATATGAAGGAGCCTTTTGTGCCGTAGTGGAGGATTGTGCGGGTGCTGAGGCGACGGATGTCGTGGTGCTTGATTTCTGGCCGGCAGGTTCATTGCTCTCTAGTGATGACCACTTCTGACCAGGTTGTGACTTCTTGAGGACGACTTCGACTTTGGTAGACATGATGGAGAAGGTCGAGGCTGAAGGGTCGATTTCGGCGAACAAAGGCTCGAGGGAGAAGTCGTAATCGGAGGAGGTTTGTAGAGGGAAGGAGATAGTGAGAGAGCGTGGTTGTATATCGATAATAGCTTTGTCCTTGGGAACGCCCTTTGCGAGCAATGTGAAGTAAACCTTGTCGTTGTTCTGGTACCAGTCATGACGAATCTTGTCGGCAGGCGTCTGAGCGACTGCAGCAGGTTGTGCAGGTGTGGTAGCAGTTGTCGGTACGGAGTCTGCCTTGCTGGTCTGACTTGCGACTGGTGTCTCTTCCTCATCAGGTATCTCCTTGATGGTCACCTCCTTTTCACCATCCATAGCAGCCATCTTGGTTGCGACCTTGTTTTCCCAAATTGGTAGAGTCTTCTCTTTTGGGTCCATACGTTTGACGATGTCCAGGCAGAAGCGAGAATCTGGATAGCGTTCTAGGCCGAACAGTGCTATGGCGCGTCTGAGCTGGCCCTGCAGGATGAGTTCGCGCTTTCCTCTCTTCTGTGCGTTCAAGACGGCTTTGTTGGCGTCGGCGAGAGCAGATGCATAGTCGGCAGGAGTGCTTCTCTGGTACGCGGTAGATCGTTTGATGAGGTAGTCTGGTGATGTAGGTGAGACAGCAAGGGCGGCTGTGTATTGTTTGATGGCTTCGGGGTAGTTGGCTGCACTGAGCGCTTCTGCTCCAAGCTTTGCTTGATCCATCGTGGTAGCTTCGTGGTGTTGTGATGAGAACGAAATGGAGAGTTTGACGAAGTGTTTGTCAAGCAGAGAGTTAAAGGGCATGCATGTGATTGTGACGAGCTTCTAGAATGAGCCAGGCGCTTTCACCGCGGGGGGTAAGTTTAACCGAGTCACTCATTCGCGTGGTGAGAGTTTCATCTCTGCGTTTCACTTCCACTGCTTTGTCAAACAACACTCCAACCTCCTTCATGTTCAATGCTCTAATTCGAACACATCATATAACCTCTAGGAAGAAGGTGACCAAGCTGAAGCAGGCTGCCGATGCCACCCAGGTCTTTGCTCTGCTGAGGAGTGGGAGCTCACCAGGCATCATGTACGTCGAAGGTGCAGAGAATAGTGTCAGACAGTGGGTCGATTCTGTCCATGTAAGTATTAAGAGCTTCCTCGATAATTGGACATGGCAACTGACACAACCAAACAGAACCTTCGCTACAAGGACTATCAGCTAGTGGCTCGGCCAGCGGCTGTTCAACATGAAAATCAGCCCACCAAGGAGTCTCAAGTAAGACCTGGTCTGTATGAGACAGATACGGTGAGCGATTTTGGCAAACAGTTGCAAGACCGCGGTGTATATGCTTGGTGGCGTAGAGCTATGGGCTATGCAAAGGAGTAGACCGATCTGTTGGTCTACGATTAGTGGTGAGAGAGTGCTTTAGCTTGTCAATGCACGAGTCTACCAATGGCATACTGCCTCCCCTTTCGGACTCGATCGTCATGCTCTTATACACACCGCAAGAAGTTTGTGCATGTTTAGCTGCTGTTCTGCCCCTCATGTCAAGACACAAGCTACCCCACAGTGTTTGCCAAGGCGGGCACACCGCTTGGTGGAGGGGTGACGAGGCAGGGGCGTGCTCCGCTGTGTCCTGTTGAAACCGAGCCTCAATCTATTCACGTCTGGCCGTAGCTTCTACTTTCCAAGTCTCCTGAATAACATCGCCCCTTCTCGAACTTGTATACTCTGACTCTTCTCCTTCCATCACTCTCGCCATTCGCCAACCTCCATTTCCAACACCAACCACAGACACAATGGCAGCAGTTCCTCCCGGCGGCACTTTCTTCGACACTTTGAAGCGTAGCTTCTCAGATGTCCCAATCGAGTCTGGCAAGATTGCCACCACCGAGTTCCTCGAGGCATGTGAGGGTCTGACCACTCTCTTCGGTATGTATGTCCACGTCCAAGTGCTATCATGTTCTAACAAGGTCAGATGTCCTCGGTTCCGCTGCCTTCAAGCCCGTCAAGTCAGACATGGCTGGCAACATCAAGGTACTCATTCTGCTCTCGACCGCAATACTCGGCCTCTGACCAGCCTAGAAAATCCGTGACCGCCAACTCGCCGCTCCCATCGACTCAGAGAACCTCCAAGATCTCGTCCGCAACGAGCTCAAGACAAAGAAGCACGTCGCAACAGAGGGTCTCGTCTGGTTGAACCGGTACGTCGTTATTTACCAGCTTCACATAACTGTGCTGACCAAGTGACAGTGCCCTCGACTTCACCGCCCAGGCTCTTCGCCAGAATCTGACCAACAGCAACGAGGAAGTCAGCGTCTCATTCCGCGCAGCATACGGCAACACCCTTAGCAAGCACCACAGTTTCATGATCAAGCCCATCTTCAGTGCTGCCATGAGCGCAACCCCCTACCGCAAGGACTTCTACGCCAAGCTCGGTAACGACCAGGCCCGCGTTGAGAAAGAGCTTGGTGCTTGGTTGAGCAGTCTTGAGAACATTGTCAAGAACTTGAACGACTTCTTGGCCACAAAGGAAGCAAAGTGGTAGGCATCTGAAAGAGCCCTGGCGGCCAGAAGAAAAACTATACCATATGATAAAGTACAGATTTGTTCCTCCTTGTATGAACGACCGCATGGCTGCTATGTGAATTTATGCCTATTCTGTGGTACATACGATCTTGCTGACATCATGCCTTGGATTTTCTGATACCGTTACTTACTTACTTACTTACTTACTACTACCATCACCTTCTACATCATTCGATTCTATCGAGCTTGGAAGGGTTTTATAAGCCGAGTATGGGATCTTCAAGCCTTCTCTTTCAAACAGCCCGCCATGGAGATGTAGCATTGGAACCAGCCCCATGCCGCAACCTTACCAAGATAGAGTGCGTCGCCTCGAGTCGCAAGCAGCTTCAAAGCCACATACGCACTCTGAAGTCGCGCATCTGGTCTATGTCGATAGCTTCGATCTACAGACATTTCGTACAGTCGAAACGAATTGTTGGCTTCCGCTGACTAGACGCAATGCATTCATGACTACCGACACAGAAGATATTAGCGTAGCCGAAGAGATCGACGAAGATTTCTGCTCCTCCCGCTCTCTTCCGTAAAGAAGCCTTACAAGAACGAAGATTAGCTAGCGCTTAGGCGGCATCGAAGCCACCAAATAACGCAACAGCGAGTCAATGGCAAGACAGGAGAGCAGATCTGGATAAAGCTGTCAAAGTTCTGTCATTAAGCAAGCAGGGTTCTAGAAAAGGATGCAGAAGACAACTTCAGAATGTTCCGGGCAAAGGCTTTTGTCTTGAACAAAAAGCTTGTCTATTTCTATTGCTTACTTCTAAATCCTCACACCAACAATCTCCTCCCAATCAGGCGTAACAACAAACTTACCCCTGACTTGACCCAATCCCATGACTTCACCGCCGAAAGCAGTTTCATCATGTTCGTCTTCTTTGCCCTTTGCACCTTGCACATCACTCTTATCGTTAAACTTTGCAACCACCGCGTCTTGCAGAAACTGCACGTCGGTGCCCATGCCCACTTGCAGAGATGTACCTCCCCAATCCAAAGTTGTTCTTCCACTAGCGTGAACACGAAGTTTTCCTACTAGGCCTGAAGGGAAAGGTGAATGCATCTGCCCAGCTGATTCTGGGATTTCTGGTTTTGAAGCTGCAGAGGCTGGAGGTTTTGAGGCAGTGGCGTCGACATCGATTGCTGATGCTGATGTCGAGGATGCAGGAATCTTTTTCGATAGAGTGGGAGAGTGAGGTTCTGGATTTACGGTTTGGGGTGCCAGAGAAGGGAGGATAGGAGGAAATTGGAAGAGATAGACGCGATCGGTGCGGCGGTCCGGTGGTGGTGCGGTGGTTGTGGAGGTAGGTAGAGAAGTACTTGCATCCACGCCTTCTGTCAGATCTTGCTCCTCTGTAGTGCTCTCTCCCATTTTAACGTCGCCTTCTGCGTCTGTTGGAGCAGAAACTGCAGGGGTTGAGGAAGGTAAAGTGATTTCTCCGAGTTCTTGACGCAGGATTTCGAGATCGAGGTGATGGCGTTCCCATTCGCGGCGCTCTTCTACGGTTTGGAGGGCTGGTGCTTCGGTGGGTAGAGTGTGTTTTCTCGCCACGGCTTTACCCTTTGCTTTGCGACGGGATTCGGGAGAGGCGGATTCCTTGATTGCAGGCATGTCGGAGGGAAGTGGTGCTGCTGCAATGCACGATGGATTGTTGTCGTCGTCTGTGGGTTCGGGCTTTATGGCTAGATCGTCGTCGGAACTGTCTTCCCAGGCGCCTTTCCATTTTCTCTCGCTGCGGACTACTTGGACTTCCTTTGCGCGGGGTTGTTTGCTGCGGACGAGTTCTGGGGAGGCGGTGCGTTCTTTGGTTGTTGCTGTGTCTGCTGATGCTGCTCCGGTGGAAGTGTGTGAGAGGTCGGTAATGGCTGCTTTTGATTTTGAGGCGTCTGCGGCCACTGGTCTTTCTCGCTCGCGGTGTTCGACGCGGTTGACGCGGATGGGGGCCATACCGGCATTGGTGGTTGCTGTGTCTTGCTCGTCGTCGCTGAGGAGATTGATAAAGTCGATATCCTTGCGTGGTCCTTCGTCAGCCTCGTCCAGATCCGAGGAAATGTAGCCTCCGTCTTCAATACCACCAACGTTGGCATGTGAGTAGTTTCCTCCTTCGCTCTTGATGCGAGGGCCTCCACCACTACTGCTACCTCCTCCGCCTGATCCTCCAGAATAACCACCTCCACCACCTCCACCACTTCCACCGCCAGTACCGCTACCACCTCCGCCCACACCCCTTCTTTGTCCACGGTATCCAGCATCAGCAGCCACCTGACCAGCCGAGAAAGGACCACTGGCAACAACATCTCTGATTGTCCTCTCACTGTCACCCATGAAACCACCTCTTGCCTTACCACCACCCCTTCCTCTTCCTCTGTCACCTCTGCCTCTTCCAGCTCTCTTTGCATCTCTGAGTGCTGCTCTTGCTTCCTCGGCCTTTTTGAGATTCGCTTCTTTTTGCAGGGCGTCTCTGTCTTCTTTACTTCTTCTTACTGCTTTGGGTGCGGGCACGATTGGTTTCTTGCCGCGCGCGGCTGAAGGTGCTGGTGAGGCTGATGCGCCGCCGCGACGGACTGAGGCTACGCGTTTGATTGCTGCTGGTGCTGGGGCGGCTTCTGTGGTTGAGGCTGATGCAGTGGGTTCGGGGGCCATGTTTGCGACTGGGGCTGTTGTCATTTGAGCCACTGGAGCTGGTGTGGATGCTTCTGTTGCTGGTGTTGCATCGGTTTCTGGCTGTTCTGTTGGCGTAGAAGATATTGCTGTTGCGGTGGCACCTCCTCGTCCTCCTCTACCACCTCTTCCTCGTGTGCCAGTTCCGCGAGCTCTGCCCGTAGCCGTCTTGGGCGGCATCTTGATGTATTCGTGCCCTTGGCTGTTGTTGGGTTGATAGTCCTAAAGAGTTGAACAATGCGATCCAGAAACTGTGAGGCTATGGGTGTTCGTATGCGAAGACGAGAGAAGGGGTATGGTCGAGTGCAATGCGCGTGGGAAAAAGAGCTTCGTAAATTTATCGAAAGATGTGAGCGGACTTTGCGGGGACAAGACACAACGCCAAGCTTCGTGCTATATCAAGTCCCGACAGGTCACCCTGTCTGTGCGATCACACCACCTCGGACTTGTACACCCTGTGGTCCGTTACCGTGAGGAGTCTCATCTCTGTGATCAAACTACTGCCTGGTCACATATGGTATGTTATCAGGGTCTATATCCACCGACAGACTTTATGAAGACATCCGAGGATAAGCTTCCTAAGCGGGGAACTACATCATCGATATGCGCTTCAATTACAAATGAAGAGGCATTGCTGAGATCGTCCATCAGCCATATATATAGGATCCTTCCCCTACAAAGTCCACATGCAGGCCTGTTTTCCTTCCACATATTCCAAGTGAAACATCATTACCCATACATTCATCATGGCCGACTATGCTCAAGTCCCTTCTACCACGAATGTCCAACCAAAGCCCTTCAAGGTAGAACTCGATGCCAACGAAATTCAAGTCATGAAACACCTACTCGCTCATTCCAAAATCGGTCCCGCAACATACGAGAATCAACAGACAGACCGCAGATTTGGTATGAACAGAGACTGGCTCATCAACGCAAAGAAACACTGGGAAACAACCTATGACTGGTATCCTCCTCTCTTACCCACCCACAAATTACAACACCATCAGAACTAACACTCCAAAAACAGGAGAAGATGCGAAAACAACATCAACTCATTCCCAAACTTTACAATCCCCATCACCGATCCCGAAGGCTCAGACTTTACCATCCACTTCCTAGCCTTATTCTCCACTTCTGCAACTGCAATTCCTCTGGTCTTTCTTCACGGCTGGCCAGGCAGTATCCTAGAATTCCTTTCTATGCTTTCTCTGATCAAGAAACGCTACCCTGATCCTTCGACTCTGCCTTACCACATTATCGTTCCCTCTTTGCCTGGCTATGCATTTTCCTCCTCACCACCCACAGACAGAGACTTCAAGGCTGAACATATGGCTCCAGTGATTGATGCTCTCATGCAAGCTCTGGGTTTCAGCGACGGTTACATAGCCCAAGGAGGCGACCTCGGCTCCTTCATCGCCAGACAACTAGGCGTCGAATCTGCCTCTTGTAAAGCTTTCCACCTAAACCTCTATCAGCTTCCTGCTCCCTCAAACGCAGACTCCCTCCCCATCTCAGACGCAGAGAAAAAAGGATTAGAAAGAGGCAAAGCATTCAGAGATTCAGGATCGGCTTATGCAATGGAACATGGAACCAGAACAGCAACTATAGGATTAACGCTGAGTTCATCGCCATTGGCTTTACTATCATGGATAGGAGAAAAGTTCTTGGAGTGGACGGATGAAGATCCAGAGTTGGATGAGATTTTGGATTCGGTTAGTCTGTATTGGTTGACGGATACTTATGCGAGATGCATTTATCCTTATCGCAGCGTAAGTTTCGACTTCATCTCTTCTTTCTTTGCGATAATTGCTAAACATACTCTTCTCACAGCTCTTCGGCTCTCAATCTGGTCCCTCGAGTAAACCACGCTTTGCAAAACCATCCGGAAAGCCTCAAGGATACTCCTACTTCCCCTTCGAAATTTCTCCTACACCAATCTCTTGGGTCAAGGAGACTGGCAACTTTGTGCACGTCAACTCGCATGAAAAGGGAGGTCACTTCGCTGCTATGGAGAGACCTGAGGATTTGTGGTCGGATGTTGAGGCCTTTGTCAAGGAGGCTTGGGGTAAGAAGGATGGGAGTAAGATTTGAAAAAGATGTGTGGTTATGGACATGTATGGTTTTGTTTGATTCTATGAGCAACGTGTATATGTATGCTTGTATAGGAAACTGTTTTCCTTTCTGATGACGGATATAGCGATTTTCGTATGCTTTTGGGCAAGGTCATCTGTAGCTAACGGCGTTGTTGACCAGATCGATGCTCTTCACGCTTTCTTGAACCTCTGCTGGCGTGATATCATGTATGCCTGCAGCTGGTCTCTTAGCAAATTTCGGCCTTCATCTCTTTTTAGGCGAAGCCGACCTCTTCCCCTCTGTCCCTTTTCGACTCGTCGATCAGAAGCCCACTTTACGCTTCTTGTTACGGTTGTTGGTCTGTGGAGCTGCTGATACTTCTTCCACAGCGACGTTAGACGAGCGTCTACGCTTTGCCTTGTTCGCTTCGACGGTCTTCTCTTCCTTCTCGGCAGCATTATCGATTTTTTGCTTCTTCGTCTTCACTTTGCTGCCCGGAGCATCATCAATACTCTGGCGCTTTCCCTTGACATCATCATCGATCTTGTCAATGCGAGCTCTCTTCTTTGCTGGCAAGAAAGCTTCATGTGCAGGCTCGGCTTTGGGCTCCGGAGAGAAGATGTCGGAAGCGACAGAGTCGCGCTTACGCTTCTTTGCCTCCTTCTTTTTGGCACGCTTCGCTTCTTTGGCTCTGAGGCGGGCTTCCACTTCCGCGTTGATGTCGTCTTCGTCAACAAAGGTTTGCTGTGCTGGAACTGATCGGGGAGTAGATGGTGGAAGGGCTGTGTCGGCCTTTTCTGAGCGAGTCTTTGCTCTGACTTCGGAAGAAGGCTCGAGGGGCTGTGACGATTCTTTCGCAGCCTTGATCTTGATAGTATCCTCAACCTTCTCGGGTGCTTTGGTTGAACCCGAGTGCTTGAAAAATTTGCTAAGCTTCTTACCCTTGCCCTTCATAGTCTTCTCATCGGTAGCATCAGACGATGGAGTCTCTATGACTGGCGCTGATGTGTTCGAAGCGTGCTTAGTCTTGGTCTTCTTCTTGCTTGGGAGGATGCTTTCTTCGTGCTTTCTTGATTTCTTGGACGATAGAACTTCTGGCTCCGAGTCAAAATCACTCTCTGTTGGTAGCGGAGGTGAATCTTCTTTGTCGACCTAGAAGAGTCAGTTAATCGATGAATTAGAGGATGTAGTTCTTTTGATTGGTGTAGCAGCTCTAAATTTTGTGCAGTAAATGTTTAGACCGAGATGCACACTCTCTAAACTATGAGCCAGAGAAGGGGACGAACCGTGTGGCTGGATTGAAGCAATACAGGAAAAGAAGGAGGGGCAGAGATAGGGTGACTTACATTGACATGTCCCAATTGTCTAACACCAGCGGCAGCATCCTTGATCTGCCCAACGAGCAACGCAAACTTGTTCAGATTCTCTTTGCTGTTCTCATCGGACTCATCGACATCACCACGCAATGTCTCAGCAACAGCCTCAACAATAGCCGCGTGAGTCTGCAGACTTTTCGCACAAGACTCCAGAATCTGCAGTTGTTCTCATCAGCAACCTGAACTACTATATCAGAGAAGCAAGCAGATAGAAACATACATCCTGGATCAAAGACTCGAATTCAACAGGTGACTCCTCGGTAAGTGTCTTCTCGGCTCTATCACGCGCGGATCCAAGTTGTGCAGATGTGGTGCCAATTTCATCACCGCCAGTACGCAGAGCTTCGAAGAGGAAGAAGCGAGATACGCCCTTCGCAGCACGTAATGGTATATCCACCTTAGGGCCGTCGTTTCCGGCCATTGTCGTCGGATGAGGATGATCTTCTTGTGGTGTTGATATCAAGTTGGTTTTCGGAGGAAAGTGACGCGAAAAGGGAAAGAAAAGCCGGTCGCATAGCTTGTGGAGACGAGCCGAGCCGAGCAACATGAAGCTCGACCGAAAGGGGTAATTGCTTATGCGTATCAAAAGCGTTGTCTATGCTCACGAATCTGTCGCGTTTCGATGTTTTTGACCTCCTTTTCGAGTTAAGAAGAGATCACCGAGATGTTCGTTCGTTCCGCGGCATGGAAGTGAACGGCTCGGTGATGACATCAGAGAGTTGCGAGACTGTGCTCATTCTCACTATGACTGAGGGGTTCGAAGAGGAGTGAAAGAGCGGCATCCAGTGAGTGAGCAGCAACGGTGATGCTGCAGTAGCATGCTTGCATTACGACAGGCTTTTCCAACACATGAGTGGAGGTGCTAAAACAAGTCATGCGGTATGACTTCATTCGCGACTATCCTCACTCCCAAATTCTATAAACATCTTCTTGCTGCTCATACAGCTGTTGCTTCATCATTCATCTTATACCATATTTTCTTTTTGAAAACACCTTCAATATGCATTTCTATCTGACTACTGCTCTGCTTGCTTTGCTTTGCGCAAGTGCACACGCATACGACTATCTTGTAGTCACTGCGTTGGTCACCAACGCGGCAAACGAATCAGCGCTCGAGTGTTGGCGATTCTCAACACCATTGGTCGACTCGTCGGAACCTGGTATTGCTGGTAGCCTGAGGTTCAACTTCAACGCCAGCAGTGCTTCCTACACTATCATTCCGCCCAGATTCAATGGCAGTAGACACAACAGTCCTACTCCACAGGTATGTTCTGACTCGATGACTTGAGCTGTTCTTGTGCTAATGCGGATAGCTTGTTGTGTATACATCTGGCCTGGCACACATCTCATTACCATCGTCCGATGATCAAGCCTGGTTCATCGGAGGAAATCAGGGCTTGCTTGTCGTGGCTGATACGACTGGAGAGGGCCATATTACCGAGTACCCATCCGAGCAGTACACATCAGTGATGACCATTCCATTCCCTGACGGCATGGTACCTGCTCACGAGAAGGTATCTTCTGGAGCTTGCCATTTCAGTAGCATTGGAGGAAGATCGCTTCAGGACAGAACATGGCACTAAGCATTTACTCAAACTGGTTCTGGGGAGATGGCGGAACGTAGCCACGGCGAGTGAGGAAGCCTGCAAGACTTCTCTCGAGTTTCACGAACTGTACATTATCAGTAACGTTATCACGACTTTTCATGAATTGACTTACGAGTCCTTTTTCTTCTATAACACCGTCTCTGATCCAGAAACCGTATGAGCCCATCATGTTTGCCATCATTACATCAGTGAAAAGTCTGTCTCCTACTATGGCGACCTGAGATGGATGTGTGACCCCTGTATCAGGAGCATTTCGAAGATATGATAGTACATCAGGATGACAACCAGGTTTCTGTAAATTGAGTCAGCCAAAGTCAAGTTGTGTGATAACAACATACACACCTTTGTGTTATGTCTGAGCACTTTGACTCCAGTGTTCTTCTCCAGAAGATCTGCTTCTGCTCCTGTAGGATCTGACAGAGTACCGGCAGAGTTTGACACTATCAACAAACGAGATCCAGGGTATGCTTTGCGGAGTTCTTCAAAACGTTCCTACTAGATCATTAGACACGCTCAATATTGTATTTATAACCATGAGACAATCGGTTACATACAGTGTAAGGCTTGTAGACCTCGTTTTCTTTTGGTACAGCAAAGCAATTGTCCTTGTCGAGCACGACAGCCCTGATGTCTACCTTCTTCTCACCATCTACTTTGGTAAAAGCACGAGAAAGAGGAATTGGGAGATGGTTGAAAGTGGCCACAGTATGATGAGGCAAGCACAAGGATGGATCTCTGAAGAGCCTGAAGAAACTCAGTGTTCCCGATACGTTCATCTTGATAGTTGAAACCGTGTCAAAAAGATAATTGACAACGCCTTACTTGATCGTAGTCGTCGCTGATAGTTTAATGCCAAGATAAAGTAAGCCAAGGCCGCGCTCCGCCAGAAGCTCTGGAGATTCGCGCGCATCGCAGTCCCGACTGGCGACGACTTTGATTGCTCCCAATTCATTCGACCACGACTTTTTCTCTCGGCGCATTCATCCTACGTCTCTCACGCTCTCTCTGGTATCCTCCACATCACACGACACGACCTACACACGTTCGCCATGACTTCAACCATTGGAATCCCGATCAAGCTGCTCAACGAAGCAACCGTACGCGCATCTCCATCTCCTGTCGCATCGCAGAGAGCCCATGCTGATGGACTTAATCACAGGGCCACATCGTTACCGTCGAAATCACATCTGGCAATGTCTACCGTGGCAAGCTACTCGAAGGTGCGACTTGCAGCATCTGATAGAAAAGAGAAAGAGACAGGACACTGACAACATGATAGCCGAAGACAACATGAACTGCCAACTCAGAGATATCACCGTCACAGCAAGAGATGGTCGCGTATCACATCTGGATCAGGTCTACATCAGAGGATCGCACGTCCGATACTTTATCGTTCCGGACATGTTGAGGTTGGTAGAGAGTAATCGAGCAGACAGAAGCTATGCTGACAAGCTTACAACAGAAATGCGCCTATGTTCAGAGCAAGAAATGTGCGTGGAAGAGGTGTTGGTCTGGCCAGAGGTCGCGCCACTGTCATCAGAGCCCGAGGCCAAAGAGGTGGACCCCGTGGATAAATGGGAACGGAAAGCATCTTGTCTTGATTGCACACACGAGAAAAAGAGAGAGCCAAACAGCGGAGCACATTAAGGATGTGGGTATGGCGCTTCGCATGGTGGAGTCAGCCAGGGTTGAATATGGTGGCAGCACCCAGACACGGCGCAAAGGACTCGCACCAAGCCCACACTCTCGAATCACTTCCATAGCCTCTACAGACAGGCGCAGAAGGAAAGGACGACTCACATTAAACACGAGTCACGTGGTTGGCCGATGAAATAAACAATTCCAAGCTCTCTCTCCATCTTTGACCTCCCTCCATCTCTATGTATCTTTCATATCGCGACCATGCACTTGCCAGAAACAGCAATGGATATTAAACACCCACGTCGCATCCTTGTCCTAGGCAGACCAGACAGCGACGTTTCTCGCGTCGTCAAAGGTAAACATTTCACTTCCTCCGCGCACCTCCACACATTTAACGTAGCGTAGGCTCATCAATGCGACAGATCTGACGGGCTCTGCACCCACCCCAGACCCATCCACAGGCTCACTCGCCGGAGTAACTCACGAATGGACCGTCAAGACTCCGTACTACACAGCTGCCATCCCCATCTGGATCGATGAAGTTACCGACATCGATGCCTGGAAGGCCGAATTCCTGAAACCCGAGGCCAAAGAGGTTGTCGATGCCTTGGGCGCATGGATCTACTGTTTCGACAACGGAAAGCAAGAGTCGGGAGATGAAGTCAACATATCTGAAGACGTGGAGAAGACCATGAAGGCTGTTAGTGAGGTGGTGGAGAGGGCGTGTGGTATGATGTGGGACGGTACGCGACTTGCCGTCGACCTCACATCCTCCAACAAAGACAAGTCTACCGTTGTAGCTGAAGAGCTGTGTCTGGATCTCGGGTTTGAGTACATTCATATCGATGCGACAGGCAAGAACGAATACGGAGAAAAGCTCGGTCTAGAGAGGGCGGGAGAGGCACTTGAAGCTAACGAATGGTCTGCGTCGACCATCGGAGATGAAGATGATGAGGAGGGAATTGGAGGCATGGATGATGAGCAGGCACAGATGAATGCCGAGCTTTGGGGTCTGAAGGCTTCTTTGCTAGATCCAGACAATGAAGGAGACGAGGATGAAGGTAGTGCTGTACAGCTTGAAAGCGTGGAGCAGATGATGAGTCAATTGATGGCTATCAAAGGTACGAACAACGAATGATGCTGCTGCGAACGACGCTAATGACATGACAGAGACTACCGCCGGTATGCCAGAAAACGAGCGGAAGAGGTATGCTGCTCGAGCTGTTGACGACCTTATGAAGAATTTCGATTGAGACGGAAATATATACGAGACCCTATGGAGTCCGATGATGACAAGCAATGACTGGTACAACGACAAGTTTCTGCTCTATACCATCCAACATTCGTCCATAGTCGAGGCATTGAAAGTGCAATGATGATGGTTTCAGATATAAGGCGTCCACTTTTCGGGATCAACGCGTACCCGAAAGCGTGACTTAGCCCCTCAGAGTCCGATATCTGGACATGTTGTTTTTGCGCGCAGCGTGATGAGGTGTCTTTGTTCAGAGTGAAGATGTACCTGTCCATCTTCAACCACAATCACATGCATGCGCGGAGTTTAGGTCAAAAGCCGACCCCGCGTTCTGGGACAGGTGCATGGCGCGCACAGACAACAACAAACAGTTGAAGTCGTCGCGACTGACACTTTTTTGATCAACCGCGACTCGACAAGATATTCATACACAATCACTGGATTCATAGAGCGCTGTACGTTTGGCAATGTTGTCGTCGCCGCCACCGCCTGCGCCGCCACCGCACCGCAATTCCCACGGCGATGAGCCCGATCAAACTCAATATTCTCTGGATCTGGACGCTTTGAACCTCGATGATGAACCCAGCGCTCTGGACTCGCCCAGCGTCCATCGCGTCGTTGAACAGATCCATAGTGATGACATCGATGGTCCGACAGACTTTACTGTCAATCTAGCCAAATACTTCAGAGGGACTCCACGTAAACAACCACTACCGGCATGGGAAGAGCAGCAAGATCTGTTTGACGAGACGACCGCAGACTTTTTGACAAACTCTTCGCCAAATCCCTCTCCCAGGTTCGATCGCAGTACTCAAAGCGAATCTGGTGCAACCGACACGACCCCTCGTCTTGACCAAGGTGCCCTTGAAGATCCGAGAAAGAATATACTGCAGCCCACCGTCGAGGACTATAACTCCGAGCTCACTCCCGGTCGTCCTGCTTCTGCCAACATCATTCCCGATGCTGCTCAACGACGATCATACTCTACTTCGCGACTGCGCCAGTCCCAGAATCAGAGACCCTCGAGCCCCCCCACTATCGACTCTATGCGATCGACCATGGCCTACTTCGACAGTACACCCAATCAGAAACCCCATAGTCTGTATCAGGAGTTGCAGAAGTTGCGCGCACTCAATGAATCCCTACAGACTCAGCTCGACACGGAACGCGCCTCTCGCCAGTACCAGCGATCTGATCGCTCACAGAGCAGAGGTCGTTCTGAGGATGGAAATGAGTTGAAGTCGCTACAGAATGAGCTGAAACGCTTGCGCGAGGAGTCTCAAAGCCATCAGAGCCAAATGCAAAAACTTCGATCTGATCTGAAACAATCAAAGGCAAACGAGAAGGATGCTGGTAAGCTTGCAGAGGATCGCGCAAAAGAGTTGGATCAGATGCACGATAGTGAGGATGCTGAGATACACAATCTACAAGTCTAACTTGGTCAGGCTCGTGATGCTGAGCGGCAAACTCACAGTTCGCTCGACAAAGTCAAGGATGAGGTTAAAGCAAAAGACAGCCTTCTTGCAGATGTCCAGAGTCAGCTGAAGCAATCGCAAGCCAATCTCCGAGAAACTGAGAACGATATGCAAGACCTGAAGACTTGGAATGAGGATCAGCGCAAAGCAAAGACCAATGAGCTTGAACGCGTGCAGCGGGAATTGACTGACGCACGAAAAGAAATTGAACAGGCGAAAGATGACCAGGAGGAGGATTTTGCCATCAATCGGTCCAAGGTCGACACGGATGATACACCCCTTGCATCTGGAAAGCAAGAAGAACTCGAACGCCAGATCGCAAGTCTTCAGGCTCAGCTGGATGATATGCGCAAAACAATCGATGCCAAGGACAAACTCATCGTAGACCTCAAGTCTCAAATCAAGGACGACTTGACTAGCGACAATCTCAAAAGACAGCTACAGGAAGCTCAAGATGCCCTCGAAGCCAAGGAAAAGGCCGTACAGGCTGCTCATGAAGATGCCGATACGAAAGCTGCAGACATGACTCGAGGACTTGCACAACAGTTGCAGCAAGCAAATCAGCGACTTGCAGCTTACGAAGCCGAAAAGAATCACAACAAAGCAGATTCAACATTGGCACAGCTAGAAACACAGCTACAGAAAGCACGGGACGAACTTAACTCTGCTCTACAACAACATGCCTCCGACAAGAACGCATGGGTAAAAGCAGACAGCGAAGCCCAGCAATCCCAAGCCAATGTATACGACCAGCTCAAAAAGGAACAAGAGACCCGCAAAAAGGCAAACGAAGACATCCGTTCCCTACGCGAAGAGCTAGATATACTTCAACACTTCTCCCGCATAGAAGACAAGACATCCTCTTCAACACCACTCTCAACACAACATCTAGCAGATTCCCTCCGCAAAGACCTTCAAGCTTTAAGATCTACACTCGAGTCTCAGCAACATCAACATCATGAAGAGATAGAACGACTGCGCAGTTCCTGGGCGGAAGCAACACCATCAGACTCTGCAGCTTTGCAAACCCTACGAGCAGAACACCATCGCACAATTTCTCTCATCGAAGAAGGCATGGCTAGCCTCCGTACCTCTCGTGACACACTATCTCTCCGCAACGCCGAACTTTGCACTTCCCTCTCTTCCACTCAAGCAGAGTTGCAAACTGCCACAAATTCACTGGTTCTCATTGAAGCAGACCTGGTCGCCAAAACCAGCGAACTTTCAACAGCTGTCCTTGCATCTTCGCAACTAGAACAGAAACTTTTGGCCACAGAACAAGAACTCAGCACCACAAAAACAGAATTATCAGACCTCCACGCTTTGAACTCTGACTTTGATGCAAAGGTATCTGTGGCCCTCAATAAAAGAGAAGAGTTCTGGCGAATGAAAGTTAAAGGGTTGAAAGCAAGGGTGGCGGAATTGGAGAATGAGAGGAAGGGTATGGTGAAGGCTTTGATGGGGTATTGGGGTAGAGAAGAATTCGGAGAGGAAGTGTATGATTTTGTGGATGATGGTGTGGAAGGAGCAGGGAAAGAGGAAAGAAGTCAGAAGTTTAGGTATAGGTTTGCTGGGAGGTGAGGGGATGAAAGTAAGGTGGTCATGATTATATGATTTAATGGAAGTGTGGTCGTTTTGATTCTATCTTTTTGCTGTTGCTTCCATCTGCGGGTGGATTTACAGTGTCACATTCTACCTCAACAGCTGCAGCATCAATGTAAGCCCTAGCCGTGATGTTCGCTTTTATATCAAAACAGACTGGAAAGATTGAAAGTTATAGAAAAGGGATATTGAGTATTTCTTGCAAACTTGCAGCTAAAGCTTTGTGGGTATATTTCAAGAAAGAACAGAAATTGGGAGTTTTGAGGAGAGAGAAAGCAAGGCAAGAAACAGATTTGCTAAGTGTGAAAAATAAGGGAAAAACGCCCCAACCCCTAAGACATTAGCGTTAAAACACAATGCCAGCATAGCGTATTTGGTAATGGTGAGAAGAAAGTCCTAGAGCCAGGAGGAAACTTCAAGTTGCAATCCAAACGAAAAGCGAAGTGGTCCAACAAAGCACAGAGATGTTGAGTCTTCTCATCGCCATAGATCCTGCCGACTGCCAGCACGCTTATGACCACCACTACCCTCAGAACCAGGAATCTTCGGTGGAGGCTTGAGCCAACTGCCACGGCTCCCAATACCACCAGCGCTGCTGCCAACACTGGTACCCATGGTAGCAAGAGCGGCAAGAGCACCACCTCCACGGCCAGGACTGCTACTGCCCCAGCTACGAGATTCGTGGCCGGCTGATGATCGCGGTCGTGTTTCTTCTTGAGGAAGTGCTAGGAAACCGCCATAGCCGTTTCCGACAATGACACTTTTACGTGCGTCGCCACCGAAGCCGCCTTGTGCCCATTGAGGACCAAGGCCGCGAGCGGAACCGTATGAGCTTTGCGGACGCCCACTGCTAGCTGATCGGTTACGGCTGTGTGACGGAGGAGGTGGTTGGTAGGCTGTGAAGGCCCATTCTACCTCATCCAGACCCTTGGAGAAGACTTCAAGAGGCTGGTGCAAGCCACGTGGAGGGTTCATGGCTCCAACGACACTCTGGCGCTGATTACCGCCACCATCCATGAAGGGTGTGGGAGGTGCGGGTAACAGCATGATCTCAGCGAAATCGGGATCACGAACGTAGAGCTGAGACAGAGCTGGTAGACCATTGGCATGTAGCGACTGAGCCAGATATGCGTAGTATGAAGCAGCGGGTTTTTGTAGGCCATGGGCATCTTCTGAATCCGTGAGTTCGAAATGGAGGACCTTGAGGGAGATGGATTCGAGAGGTGGCAAGTCGTTGAGCGAGAGAGCGAGAGAGTTAGAGACGGTTTCGATGATGGAGAGGGAGTGTAGAGAGGAAGCGTCGAACAGGAATTGGTGTAGGTGGACAGGGTCGATACCAGTGCCGTTCAGCGAGAGGTCGTACAGGGTGTTGCGGTTGAGCGGTTTTTCGAAGTAGATACCCATACCCTCGGCAGTGATTCTAGGAGTGTTTTCCAAGGCTAGCGTGTGCAGAGCAGGGAAATCTGGGAGCATTGGAGATTGGTAGAAGATGGTGTCGTCCAGCCACGGCAGATCGGTCATTGTGAGTTCGCGCAGAGCTGGTAGGGAGCCGAGGACAATACGCAGAGTGCTGGGCTCAACGTGAATACCCGAGATCTCGATGATTTCCAGTGATTGCCAGTTGCGACGAGCCAGTTGTTCGAACGAGCCTTCTGAACCTTGTCGGTAGCTCATCTTGCGAATATCGGGACAGCGTGCCTGTAGCTCATGGACCAGAGGCATGCAGTTCGGGTCGCCATTGAAAGCTCCATCAGGCAGATCAACGTATTTCAAATTGGGCAGAACGGATATGGTGCGGGCAAGGTCGGCCTTTGCTGTCTCTCGTGTCATGTATGGTAGCTTGAGCATAGTCACGCCGTGTCCCAGGTTGGGGTTTTCTCGTACGGTACGGCAAAAGAGAGCCAGTCTAATGGTGGGGACGTCGCCAGACTCGATGGGGGCCTTGAGGAATGTCTTCTTCTGTCTCTTTTCGGCGAGAATCTCCTCGAGCTCACAGTAGTGGACGGCATCGATACGAACGCTGCTGTACCTAGCCAGGGATTAGTTCTGTGATATGACATTGCAAAGAGGACTTACAAGACAGTGGCAGCGGCGTTATACCATCGGCGACAGACTTGACCTGCCTTGGCCAAATCTCTCAAGTCGCACAACATACACCCCTCGCCGATGGTGGACCTCTCACTAGGCTCATATGTCGTGTCCTGGGTATGCGGCGCGACCTGCACCATGATCTTTGTGAGGATGTCATTGGGGAGTTTGGCAGCAAAGTCACGTCCAGGTCGAACAGCAAGGGGAGATCTTTTTGGACTGTTATTGCTGCTTTCATGCTTGTTATGTGACTTTGCGCGAAGATGCTTGAAGAAGCCCATGACTGCGGCTCTGTCTTTTCGCGTAGCCTGGAGTTGATTGGAATTTAGGAGGGAGCGCGTCTCTCAGGAAGCCATCTTCCTCAGATACAGAGGACTGTCACGGACCACTCACAGGTGGTTGCACCTGGAAATACCGATACGCGCGCCAGCCCCTTTTCCATTCCTCGTAACAAACCCCCGCACCACGCCAACCCTGTTCCTGTCTGGCCGGTGTCAGTCTGAGACGATGCGCACGGACCCAAACCTTGACACGTCGACCCTCCGACACGTTTCAAACGTTTGAAACATGACAAACAAGACCATAGGAAGACGGTGTATTTCATGGCATCGCTACTCGTGCCACCATGCTCTACCAGGCTACTATTCAGCTCGCTTTCCTCCATTACGCAACACCTTTGCCGCGGCAATTTCTTGCTCGTCCGACACGCTGCTTGCTCCTTCGCCTCCCGATCCTGAACCTGATCCAACAAGATCCTCATCATCCTCATCAGACTCCCTCTGCTTAGGAGCTTTGCCGTTACCATTGCCATCGCTGTTACTGTTTGACTTACTCTGTGAACGGTCATAGCTTCCGTCTCTCTCGTCTTCCTCGACTGTGACACCGTGGTCCTCGTCACTCTCATCGTCATCATCATCGTCCCCTTCGAGTGGATGAGGTATCTCGGACTTTCTGCGGCGTTCAAAGTCTTGGGCGTGTGATGCGCGCAACAGTGTACCGACTCTGGTGATTGCTCTGACCAGTGGCGATGCTTCGTGAGACCCCCCTTTTCTGCGTTGGCGGATGGAGCCTGACGACAGATCAGTGTTGGACGCCCTACGTGCTGGATCGACTCCAGTCGCTGTCGAAGGTGTAAGTGTAACGCTGCCAGGCTGCTGTGCTTCGACGTCGTCTGAAGGTCTGCCTTGGACATCTTCTGCTGGTTCTGCCTCTGTTTTGAGTTTACCGATTTCGTATGGAAGCGGCACATCTCGTGATGCACGGTAGCGGCTGACACTGTAAACGTGTTAGCATATGATACGCCATCTCCATATTCTTGTGCGACTTACTTTGTGCAATGTTCGTTTTCCACTCTGAACAGTTGCCACATGCCTCTTCGGAGGACCTCGGAGAGGGCTACCAGGAACGCGACTTTGGTCGAGTGCTGGACATCATGCCCATAGATAGCGTAAAAGATCCAATTGAAGCGGAGGACGGGATCAATTACGATCGCAGCGTAGTACCACCAAGCGTACTTGAAGCCAAGAGTGTTTCGCAAGAATGGATGCTTTGCGTATGGGTCCATCAAACTCCAGTCCATAACAACATCCCAGACGCTGCAGTAGACGGCGTTGATAGTTGCCCAGAAGATGAACAGTATCCGCAATTTTTGGTTCTTGTTGTGACGCCACAGACTCAAGCACATGTAGTAAAGAATAGTACACATGTACTTTCCAAAGTTGGCCATGTGAGGAAAAAGACTTCGTGTGTCGGCATATCTGCGAAGACACTGGAGAGCACGCCAGATACCGGGAAGTGCGGTGAAGAATCCAAGGAGTCGAGAATGCGAGGAGTTACATTGTGTAGGGTTGTTCCAGTCGACGGCGTAGAGACAGAAGAAGAGCTCGATATTCTGTACGAAAGTCAGCTGCTTGTCTTTTTCCGTCGTAGAAGAAGACTTACACCAAGAGCGTATGTTAGCGAGCAGAACATGTCGCCCAAGAAGAAGTCTCTGAATTCAACGGGGAAGAAACCAGCGAGCAGTAAACGCCACTACATATGTTAGCATAAGGACCACATCTCAGAAGGTGTAACTCACGTTCGAGTAGGCAAACCACAGACGACTACGGTGGTAGAAGATAGGGAGCGGGTTGAAAAGAATGACACCCGAGACGGACACGAGAGCCACTGGCCACCAGGTATAGAAACTGTCATCAGCGAAACGCTTGAAGTTGAGCCACATGAACAGTCCGAGGAAGAAGCCAAGGATAGCAGGTATCTAAGCCAAAGTCAGAGGGGATTGCGTGTCAAAGTCGAAGAACTTACTTCTGTGAGTTGCCGCCAGTCAACATGATGCCGAGTGTCAAATTCGAAGATGAACGAGTAGTTGACTTTTGATCGCGACCATACTCGGCATGCGCCACAAAAGAGCAGCGAAAGGAACCACATCAGGAAGTAACCACCATAAATCTGTACAGTACATTAGCAAGACATCGAGTGGATCGTCATGTGGTTCACAACATACCTGTAGCAAGAAAGCCGTGTGAGAGGCGATTGCAGGATCCGGACTCCACAGTAGCTCAGTACCATAGACAAGACCTTCAATACCAAAGACACAGCCTGTAGCCAGAAGCACTCCGTTACGGAACACACTGCCAGTGTAGTCTCCCATTCTTGCAACTTTGGCTCGCAGCTTGCCCACTGCGACCTTGTGGTTACCGCGTTCGAAGTAGCGAGCGTACATGTCTTCAACAGCTTGAATGTGGCCGTCCACGACCGAACTGGTGACAAAGTATGCATCGTTGACCTTCTCGGCCATGTATCGACCTGATGGCCGAGCATTGACTGTCTTGTCGAATTTCTTGTTGATCTTGCGAAAGGCTGTTCTGTTGAGCAGAGCGTATGACTTGAGCAACTCCAAGCCTCTGTAGTATTCAGCCAAAGCAATCTTCAGCTTGCGCTTAGCAGTTCTATAAGGCACCTCTGGGTGACCGCTCTTGCGAGTGTAGTCTCTGAGGTCCTCCATTGCGCGAGGGCCACTAGGGGTGCTCAATTGTTGCATTGCTTCGAAAGTCTTTCCAGATTGCGGGACCCTTTTTCTACCAGGAATGCCATTGATAGCCTTGGCCCAGTTGTTCTTGACATTGCCATTTTTCTTGATGAGGTGAGAGTCTTCTCCCCCAAGGGTGCTATTCCTGGAAACGCCGTTGGACAGGAGCTCGGTGCTGTTTGACGGGCGCTTGGTCCGAGAAGTTGCGTAGAGGATCTCTTCCATACGTTGGTCACGCATGATGTGAAGCTGCTCTCGTAGAATCTTGAGTCGCTCAGTGGCTTCGTCTTCCTTCGACTTGTAGAAATCTTCAATCTTTCCCATCTCTTTGTCCAGGAACAGGAAGAACTGCGACTGGCGGACATCAATCTCCCGATATGCTTCGAGGGCAATGTCGTCCTGAGAGGGGTCGCTGCCACGAAGGCCACTGAACATTCTTCGGGTGGGTGGTCGGGTAGGTTGGGCATCATCAACGCCGGGCATAGAATTGACTCGTCTCGGCTGGAAGACACTCCTGTATCTAGAAGGAAGAGCGAAGCTGGGGTGTTTTGGAGTGGTTTCGCCGACCTGGTAGGCGCTACCAGAAGACTCTTGTCTCATGGCGCTGCGTCGAGCTGGGGTGCCCAAAGCAGGGTCAGGCAGTCTCAATGACCTGCTCGAGTCTTCACTCTTGCGCGGCGCCTTGGAAGGAGTCGCAGGATTTGGCGGAGAGCCAATGATACTCCCATATCGTGTCATGTGTCTTCCGTCGCCGTGTATCTGTAGAGGAGTGCTTTCTGCATCTTCTGCGCCTGGAATGGGTACGGCGGAGGTCGTCGAGTCATGTTGATTGTCTTCTGAGGTACGAGGTACAGCACCCAAGTCACCACTGCTGGCTCTTCGTCCATTGGTCTTGGTCGCGGTCCGGTTTAGGAAGGCGTAGAAGGGGGCTTTTCCGAAAGTCGCAAGCGGCGACAGATCGCGTCGTCCATCGGGCTGGTTTGTTCGTTCGACCTTTTGTAAAGCGCGGGCAACAGCCTTGAGCTTCTTCTTGCCTTGCTGCTCGTATGTCAGCTCGAATGCTCGTGTTGGCGTCCGCGGCGCGGCTGTGTTGAAGCGCGAACCTTGTAGTCGAGATATTTAGCCCGCCATTCAGGTACCAAGTCAGCCTCCAACTCTCTACCGAATTTGTTAGTCTGTGTCATGATGATTGAGCGCGTGTCGATGCGTCTTACTTAGCAAACTTCATAGTTGCTCGCGTGCTTCTCAGGGCCTCATAGTAATGTCATGTACTTGTGGCACAGAACCGGTTTGGTTAGGTCCTTATCTCTGTATTTTCCTGATTGTTTGATCTTGGTTTTTACTTGGTTTCCGGGCGCAGCATGCATTGGCCAAGCAATTCAGATTCCCTTTCCCCGCTGACGACATCGTGATGGCTGCACGCCCTGCTATTGGCCAGGCCCTGGAAACCTCCATATCTCATCGTTTTCACATGCATGTTGTTTGATGGTATATTGTTGATACAAGTCACAGAATGTGGAACATCGAAGGAGTAGGTATGATTGTTTTCATTTGGACTGCCTATCTGCAATCTCTGGTATTCATGCTTTGTTCATCATGCATTCGTGCCTGTGCTCTTCATTGAGGCCAGGTTGAGTTGTTTAGTAGTTGTCGTAACCACCGAACTGCTGCTGGAGGTGCTGGGGAGGACCCTGCTGGTTGGGGTCGTACTGGTCGTACTGGCCGTACTGTCATGCGTGTCAGCTTGTGCTCTGTCAGGACGAACTTGTATCAACATACCTGGTCATCGTAGAGAGCCTCAGCGTTCTTCTTGGCCTGGTGCTTGGCCTTCTCTCTGTCGACGTAGTCAAGACCCTTGGTCTCACAGAGCTTGTCGACCTCAGCACCGGCGAACGAGGCAATGAGCTCCTTGGCGAACTCGTGGTTGACAGGCTTGCCCTCCTTGCGCTGTCTCTCCTCGAAAGCGTGCATGGCAGCGAAAGAGGCACCACCGGCGAGGACCTCGTGGGAGAGCTTGCCCTCGTGGTCGTCGTTGTAGGCCTGGTTGTAGGCATCGGAAGATTCACCTGAATGTTGTTAGTCTTGCTGATGGATTGTGCTGGCCTTTAGATATATGCCTTACCCCAGCCGAACATTGTGATTGATGTGATGTGTAAAGGTTTTGTTTGAGAAGTTGTAAGTGGTGCAATGAAGCGTGAGTTGATGGAAAGGAAAGAAACAGAGCAGAGAGGGGTTGTTGTAGAGCTTTATACGCGCCTTCTCACCAGTGAGAGGAAGCTCCGCCCGGCGGCAGCTGCCCCACCTATTCGCTCACAGCTCTCTGGACTAACACGAGCTTCCATGATGTGGCCTCACCTTTCCCTTCTTCGGTTACATGATGACGCGGCTGTCCCTGGATCTTGTCGGTGAAACGAATAGCCTAGATCCTCACGATCCCAAGCCAATGACGAAGCGGGGCTAAACCGTCACTAAGAATACACTGGCCAATCTCAGGGCGGGCCCCGTGTTGCCTCTGGAAGTGGAAACAGGAAGCTGCATGCAGCGGAGCGTCAAACAGCGTCACTCACAATCTCACAGACATACGTCTTTACAAGCTCGACCATTTCCCATGTCGATCTCTTTCGGGGCGAACGGCAATTAAGCACTTCCAAGACCGGCTAAGCATCGTCGGACAGGGCTTGGTCTTGGCCAAGAATGTTCTGTGGAGTCGGTCTCGAGCACCGCCACGAATCAGCCACAACAGCAGATTCGAGAAACAGAAGCGAGGGGAAAGCATCAGGGAAAAGCAAAAGTACACATCAACAAACACCGATAACAAATCAGTGGTCTACCGCACACGACCAGCATGTCGATTAGCAAGAGACTACCCAAGACTTCAGACTTCCCATCCACATGGACTCTGACCGTGTCACCTCGTAAGTCTTCGTACCTCGCTCTTCTGGCGTAATGCTCATATCCACTTCTTCGAAACGTCCATTCACCGCCTGATTTTGCGCACGCCACGGACCACATCGACATCATATGTTCTTGACTAACTCACCACCCAGCTCCGAGCTCGCAACAACCAACCAACGTCCTCATTCTGCTCCATGGCTTGGGTGATGCTCATCTTCCTTTTGCCCAGCTTGGCACGCAGATGAATCTTCCTGAAACAGCATGCATCTCCATCAAAGCTCCTGAACCACTTCCATTTGAAGCTTCATCTTTCCATTGGGGAGACGACGTCATCTTCGACAACACTGTCGGAACTATCGATCCTGACGGTGGCTTCAAGAAAGTGGTTCCGAGACTGATCAAGGAGGTCATTGAAGATACCTTGATCAACAAGTGTGGCTACCAACCCCGTGAGTTGATGTTCTTTGGATTCGGTCAAGGTGGTATGGTAGCTCTCAATACCGCAGGTAGGTCATACATTTCGCAAACAGAGCCTGGACAATCTTGACATGCCTTTTAGTAAGTATGGAGAAAGAGCTAGGTGGAGTTATCAGTGTCGGAGGCCCCTTGCCTAGTGAGACTCCAGCATCTCTCTCCCCCAAACGCAAGACTCCAATCTTGGTTTGCTCTGGCAGTGACAGCCCTTGGGTCAATTCGTCCGCTGAGGATAAACTCAAGGCAGTGTTCGAGTCGGTCCAGCTCAACCGCTACAAGAGGTCTGGAGACACAATGCCTAGAAGTCGCGACGAGATGTATCCCATCATGCAATTCTTTGCCAGGCGTCTCAAGAGCTCTGCAGGTGTTCCAGAGGGCAGTGTTGAGCTTACAGCTTGACCTTCCTCGCTCGCTTCTCGGCGGGATGATGGCCCGAAGGTCAGGGTTGTACTAGTGACTACCTTTTCTCGAACAACATAGGCACTGTAGCACCACACGGACAGGTGATAGTACTCTGGCTCTACAGTTCAATGCGGATGCCTTTAATCATCACTCCCACCGTATTTGTGTCTGACAAATTTGAGGTTTGGTTGCTATGTGGCCCAAATCCGAGTTTCTCGTCAAGTCAAACCGAACATTGAGCCCAAACACTACCAACTTCGCCATCGTCTATGTGTCTTACAAGAGCACATCGAGAAACTTACGGGACCGCACGATGTGGTATTTTCTCTGGATGTCTCTGGATCTGGACGATATATGACTGCCATACTGATTGAGTGCCATATATAGTGGATCTGGTTGAGGTTGGTGATATTCTGGTGTTGCCAACGTCGCGTCATCCACCCCTCGATGTCGTGATCAGTGAATCCTCCTCCAAAGTCACCCTCAGAAGTACACAACAACCAATAAGAGCTTTCTTCGACTCAAGCACCCTGTGTCAAGCTCATCAATTGCTTGTTACAGCCATGTTTTCGAGTCCGGTCAAGTACGGAAGACCCGCTATTCCACTCGACATGCCGGGAAAGATGTAAGTACCGATGCATGGCTTTTCTTCCTTAAGAAAAGATGTAAGTCCTTTGTTTGTGTCTCTCTTGTGTCTGTACTTCGATCGTTTCTCGAGCGCCTCCCACAACCATGTCCGAACACGACCGGAAACCCCAGGCAGACCCCTACGCCGAAGAAAGAATATCTCCAGCCGCAAGCGCCGACCTAGATGCCAGCTACGAAGCCTACAAAAGTCATGAGGGCTCGCCAATCGACCCTGCAGAAGCAAAGAGAGTGCTACGAAAGATTGACATGCGCATCGTTCCTATTCTCTTCGTCGTCTACCTTCTCCAATATCTCGATAAAAATTCGTTGAACTTTGCTGCCGCATATGGATTCCAGAAGGGCACGCATCTACATAAGCAACAATACTCTTGGTTGGGCAGCATTTTTTACTTCGGGTACCTTTGGGCTCAGTTTCCTGTCAGTAGAATGAGTGCATCGGGTTCCCTTTCTCCGCTAATGACATGGTAGGGCGGTTGGTTGTTGCAAAAATTGCCCATTGCAAAGTTTCTGGGCACAGCCACTATAAGTGAGTGGCTACATCTACGAGCGGTCGTTATCAATTGCTAATACGTATGGCTACAGTCTGGGGCGTTATCCTCATCACCACACCGGCATGCACCAACTTTGCTGGCGTGGCCACCAATCGCTTCCTGCTGGGTACCTTTGAAGCTGTTGTGAACCCTGGCTTCATCCTCATCATGGGTAAGACTCTTATTACTTCGTATTCGTTTGACTTGAGCTAATGTCTCCTTAAGGTATGTGGTGGACTGCCGCAGAACAACCCCTCCGTCTCGAAGCCTACTACTGCACCAACGGCATAGCAACCATGGTCGGCGGCCTCCTGGGCTACGCAATCGGACACATAACTACCGGCTCTCTCGAACGCTGGATGTATGTGTTCATCATCTTTGGCAGCGTCAGCATCGTCTGGGGTTTCGTGGTCCTCCTCTTTCTCCCCGATCTACCTTCCACCGCAAAGTTCTTGACCGAAAGAGAAAGATACGTTGCTGTGGAACGAGTGGCTACAAACAGACAAGGAGTCAAAAACACACACTTTAAGAAATATCAGTTGTTGCAGACATTGAAAGACCCAAAGACATGGATCTTGTTCGTTATGGCTGTGGGTGCTCAAGTGCCTAACTCTGCTATCACGAGTGTAAGTCCTTCTGTCCTCCTCGCAACCCCTTGATCTCAGAGAAAGCTTGAACGAACAGTCCCGCTGACTCAAGACACAACACAGTTCACCTCCATCATCGTCGGCTCCTTCGGCTTCGACACCCTCGGTACACAGTACTTGCAAATTCCGGGAGGATTCATTCAATTTGCTGCTCTCCTTGGTGGTGGATTCATCTGCTCTCACTACCCCAACTCTCGCTGTATCGTCATGATTGTTGCAAACTGCATTTGCATCCTCGGAGCTGCAATGCTGGTGGGTCTACCTGCAAGCAACAAGTGGGGTAGATTGGTAGGCTTGTGGCTATGCTATTTCCAAGGCTTGGGATTTAGTATGAGTTTGACGATGGTGAGTAGTAATGTGGCTGGGTATACGAAGAAACAGTGTACGGGAACGATTTTGTTTGTGGGGTATTGTGTGGGGAATATCATTGGTAAGTTCTTTCTCTTTACGTTTACTAAGTTCCTATGTGCAAGATTATGTCATGCGAACAGCTATGGAAATGCACAGTTCCTTTACCGGATGAGAAGGTTCCACTGGGAGTCGTAATGTTATCGACTCTCTATGGACTTTCCTACTGGCTAGAAAGAACTGTGCATTTCGATAGCTCCAACACCGCGCATGGGGAGGTATCATTATACACTATGCAGAGAGACAAAAGATGGCTGACTATATGCAAAAACAGGTCCTCAGACTTTCAGAGACAGCGAAAAGCCTGGCTACCACAGTGCTTACATTGCTATGTTGGTTGGCTATACGGTCAAGCTGGGTATGGTCATCGTTCTGTACATCTACATGTTTACAGCAAACAAGAAACGAGATCGTGAGGCTGGAAACATGACTGCCGAAGAAGAGAGACTGGCCATCGAGCAAGGAATGCAAGATCAGACTGAGCTCGATAACAAGGGCTTTAGATATACTCTATAGTGAGTAATGGTATATTTAGGACAAAAGAGCTTTAGTAGCAGGCTTGTATTCTACGAGCAACTACTATGCATCCAGAGATTGCGATATTTTTTTGAGCTGATAAGCCTTCTGATGTGTGGTTCGTCTGAGATGGCTTCCGGTAGCCATTACATTGACAACAACGTTCCAAACAGTGAGCTTCAACACCCCTACAGCACCTGCATCACCGGACCTAGATACAGCCATAATCTCCAGCCAAGATTATTTAGAGGCACGCATTCACTCCTCTTGCGCCTATTTAGATGGAAAGATGATAACAAACCTGTATAATGGCGCTTGTGGCTGCTTCCCATTGGGTCGACGATTCCATGGGTTTGCCTAGCAATACACTCACCACCTCAGTATCTCCGTTACATTTATTTGATAAAGCAGATACCTTCTGTTCGTCTTGCTTGATATCCCTTATTATCAAAGTCCGAGGTGTCTGTCGAGAGCAGTTGCCCAGCCTACAGGAACGATGAAGCATTCCGAATTCAACGAGATCCCAGATCTCACTGGTAAAGTCATCTTCATCACTGGTGGTATGTCTCTGTCTCTTCTTCGAGACTTAGCTACTGTGACACTAATACCACTCCAAAGGCACCTCTGGTCTAGGTCGCCTCGCAGCAGCAACATTCGTAACGAAAAACCCCTCACACATCTACATCAGCGGCCGCAATACCCTCAAAGCCAACCATGTAATCAACGAAATCAAGCAACTGGCACCTGGAGTCGGCATCTCTTTCATGAAAATGGATCTAAGTTCTCTTTCCTCCATCCATCAAGCTGCGAAAGAGTTCTGGGATTGGACGGATGAGGCGTTGAAGGAGTATAGTATTTGAGGGACAGCCTCGAACATGAGGTAGAGCCATTATTCACCACCAAGTCTAAAGCTCAGAACCTCAGCCGCAAAAATATCATCCCTGTCCTGTCGTGCTAACTCCTTTTTCTTGCCAATCTTCCTCGTGAGCTCTTGCAACGCACCTTGCAACCGCTGGACCAATACCCGCAATTCGTTTCTCTGGTTCCAAAGTATGTCTTCGTCGTCGACGTCAAGCTGAACATTCAAGATGTGGCTGAACATGTCCTCGATGAGAGTGCGTAACTTGTCGTGGCGGGAACGGAGGAACAGGCGTGAGCGAATAGTGTCCAGCATATCATCATGTTTGTTACGCAGATGCGATATACCAAAAGTGACTCTCTGCCCAAACGTTCCTTGCTCGTCTTCGACAGCAAGATCTGCTTCTACAGTATCAAGAAGATGTTGGAATTGCTTCCAAGGCTCAGCAACACCGATGTCGAAAAAGTAGGCTGCGAGTCCAGAAACACAGTTCCAAGCTTCGTGTGCAAAAGCTTGTGATGCAGAAGAACTGCCTTCTTGTTGCGCGGTGTTGCGCAGTAAAGTGACGAAATGCAACATTCTGAGTACACCCAGCAGAACACGAAAGCAATCATCGTATTTGGCCATGGCGGTATCTGACAGGATCGAATCAAGCGGGGTGGGAGCCTCATATCTCAGTCGTAGAAAGTCAAGGGCATGAATACTGTTGGCATCCAAACACTTCTCAATCTCGGCGTCGCTGAGCTCGCGAATAGCAAATGAGAGATTACCAGGTATGTCTTTGGAACCGTAGGATTCAGATAGCACGCCCATCAATCCGAGCCGAAGTTCTGAAGATGCGGGTGGCCATTGTCTGGAGCGATTGTCTAGACGTAAACCCTGTGCGTTGCTTTCGGAGTTGAACAACGCTCTGGTGAGATGTTGGACGAACAGACCATTGCCCAGCAGCTGGAAGGAGTAATTCAAAGTGAGATTGTCGCGGAGGGAAAATTGGCGGAAGAGAAGGCGCAGAAGCGTGCCATTTAGGAGGCGACTTTGCACGTGAAGGTATGGTTGAAGGTGATGTAGTGTGGTCTTTGTGGTCTGCCGTAGATCGAGAGATGACGTGTCTTGAGTCTTGTCAGCTTCGAGAATCCTTGCAGTCAAAAGGCGAATATGGGAGGTGTCGGCCGGTCTGGCAGGTGGTTCTGAAAACCGAGTTGCCACGTCCTCGAAATAGGTCTGTTGGCCTTGATCGAGACTCCAAGGCAGATTTTCGGATACGAGATGATATGGCTGCTGCTTGGTGTCGGTATCACGCGGCTTCAGGCCTCCGCTGCTATACATAGATATAGCCACGAGTAGATCTTGTTGGTACTTGTTTGCTTTTTCGACAAGACGATCGATAGTCATGGTTGTAGACGCTACATCCAGGCCGGGACTATCGACGCCCCAGGAAGCAGGATGTAACAGAGGATGATCTTGTGCAGAATCTCTCAGTACAGCAAAACCAGTCATGACTTCTGTGATCAGATTACTGTCCTCAGCCGAGACGTGAGCGCTATGCTCCAGGATATCATCTTGAGAAGGCAAGTCGATATGCTGATGTGTAAGACCGGTTTTTTGACAGATGGTTTGGAACCATGGCTGAGAGACTTGGTTTAGTACCTCAGTGTGAATTGATTGGAATGGAGAACAAGCATTGGTGAATCGGTCGATAGTCTCGTGACAAACAGATAGGAAAGCGGTATCGGTGGTCCCTTGAGAGGTGGCGTCAACCAGCTCCCTCATCTCAGTCAATAGAGAAGTGGGTGTATCGAAGCAAGCTAGCAGTCGAAGGGAAGATGTGGCAGTCAAGACGCGCTCAGCCAGATTCTGATCCAGAGCTTCAAGCAAAGCCTGTATAGTGGTTGCAAGGGCAACACGAGCAGCTAAAGGGTGTTTGTTTGCGTATGAAGTGTGGACAAATTGTCTGAGATGTACGAAAGCACAACCAGTGGCCGTCAGTCGATGGACTAGGCTATTGAAGGCAGTGCTGCTTAGGCCGGAAAGGCGAGCGTTGTCAAGAGCAGGCACGAATGTGTTTCTTTCTTTCTTCCATTGGTACAAGGCAGACGACCTTCCCAAGCCTAGAAGAGCTAGACATTTCAGGGTAAAGGCGGATTGGAGTACATTGGTGTCTTCGGGTTGTAGGGCATCGAAGGCGCGAGGGCCGGCGTCGGAAATGTACGAGATAGGCGACTCGGTGTAGGCTTTGTCGGCAAAGGCTTCCCATGTGCGCAAAGAGGCTTGTTCAGTAGGTGTGCTGAGGTCCAGTCTCCACAAGTCGTCAAGTTCGGGTGTTACAACTGAAGTCAGGTCCGTGTCGGTCGCATTTGGAGCTGGTTCTGAGGGCGCGTCGAGCTTGTCGAGTTTGCCAAACTGGAAGTCATTGATGTCTGGAAGGTTCAGTTCGGCATCGAAGTGGTCGTTGATCAAGGGCAGTTCTGTGTGCTGATGAGTGTGGGTCAACAGGTGACCAGCGACGCGTTGGACTCACCAAATTGCGTGTCGCTGAAAAGAGTCTGGCCTGGCGTGTCAGACAGACTGAAGGCTGATGTGCGCCAGAAATCAGGCACGTCGAACGCGCCATGGTCGCCATCCATGCCATGGGTCGTTGATGCTTGTCGTCGTCGCAATTCTACCATGTTGATGCCGCCTCGGGACGAGTTGACGCGACTGCCGACGCGTGACACTTTCTCATTCGACTACTAACGACCATCCTTGACACAAACATACAACCCTGCGACAACGCTACTACTTGGGAAATATACCATTCAGTCACTGTTCTTGTATTTTTGCCATCTATAAGCATTCGTGTCATAATCCTCGACGAATCTACGCCCATTTACCAAGCACACTCATCAGAACCAGTCCAGCAACCAGACTGATCGCTGCCGGTATGACATGCTTGATCGGTGCTCTGCTCAACTCTCCATGCATCCAATCGTGCGCCAGCATCTCCACCAATCCTACATAAAGTAGAATACCAGCACTCAATGCATCTAACGTACCAATAGCGATGATGGTCGAAGGATCATTGCCGTTGAATTGGTTCAACACTCCAATACCAATGGCCATGCCGATTGGTGTCACAACTGCGAACGCTCCTGCCATGATGAGTTTCCCCACCATTCTGATCTGCAGGTTGCTGATGCGGGACCCGAGAGCGAGGCCTTCGAACATCTGATGGAACACAATCACGATAAACAGAGTAATGAATCCGGAGTCACCAGCTACGACTAGTGTGAGACCAATTACTACGTCTTGTCAGCAACGGAATCTGAACATTGGCCAAGGGTGACTTACACAGCGAGTGGAAAATGATTCCAGCTTCCATGATGTTGACCTTCAGCTTTTGGAGAGCAGGGGACTGCTCCTGAGCATCTCCAGAATGGATGAGATGATGTCCGACGGGAGCTTCATTGGTCGCAGCTCTCTTGGAGTCTTGATCTTGCTCAGGTGTCGGCGATGCAGGAACGCTGTGTTTCGACAGTCGCCAGAGAAAGATCCTGGCTCCGACGTACTCAGGTACAAACGATATCACGATACCAGCCATCACAATTGCTGCAGTCGTGGCTTCGTATTTGAGGCCACCCAGGCAGTGATTCGCGAACATGAGTTCTGCATGTGTGAAGAGCTAAGACTTGTCAGAATCTAAGTTGCTCGTGTGAAGCTTGGTGACTTACATGCACGAGCGCCGTCGAGATGATGACACCGGTACCGAACTGTTTGACGACGGACATGACGATACTACCACTCTTGAATCTGCCGAGCGAGAGGAAGATCGGTCCGAATACACCAATGGATGCCGTTGCGAGAATGGCAAACACAAGACCGATACGCAGCGGAATATTGTAGTCGCGATTGACGGCTTCACAGGTTCCTTCCACAGTGTTGCCATTTGCGTCAACGCAATGTCTGATGCACGTCAGCTAAGAATTATCCGCAAGTACTATACGGGAACTCACTCGACACCTGCGTGGAAATGGCAGCTGACTCCATCAGCGGAGACCTCACCAGCAGGCTCTTCTCCGTCTGCCGTCTGTGCTTGGGCAAGGACTTCGCCACCTCCCGGAGACATACAGAAGCTGCTGTCGTTAGAAATTGTTCTCTGGTGCTAGGTTTCGACTTACAGTTGGGCTCCATGGGCATGGCATCCCGTGTATTGCGTTGGCAACTCTCCTGTCGCTGTTGCGGGGATCTTCATGAGATATTCTGTTGCCGAGGGGCCCAGACAGAATTGCTGAGTCTCGTGCATATGACAACCACTGAGCGCCGTCACTTTGGGAGCTTCGGTAGTACCAGTAGCTGCGGCTGAGGTCACAGCCGGAGTAGTTGCGCCGCTTGAGTTCACTTCATTATGGGAAGCGCCTTCAGCAACGACTTCGACCTCTTCGCCTTTGGGATCGAAGCAGAACCTGGACCTATCAGTCGGCGATTGTCAAGAATACATTCGATATGACATACAGGTCAGCTGCATGAGCATGACAGCCAGTATACTCTGATGGGAGCTCTTCTGTGGCCGTGGCGGTGGTCAAAACCTCGTACTCTGAGTCTCCGGCGAAACAGAATTGAGTTTCACCATGCATATGGCAACTGGTAATAGCAGTGGGAGCAGCAGAAGCTGCTGCTTGTGTAGTGCTAGGTTCTGCAGTTGTTGACGGTGCTGCTGCTGCCACACTGCTCAATGTTCTGAAGGGTACCAAAGTGCCATCGCGTAAGCAGTTCCTGGTAGTTGATTAGCTCATTCAGGAGACGTGGATATGAGGTGCTTACACTACGCCGCTCTGAGTGGCGCATGCTGTGAGAGAGACTGTCCTCAATGACTGCGCATGCACGAGAGCAGCTCCAACAGGAAGTAGGAGGAGAGAACAGCGCATCTTGATTCGATGGATAGGTTCAGGTCCTTTGACGACGGACTACATTCACGCGATGAACCATGCTTCTTTATATCCAGGACAACCTCAAAGGCCTCCATCCACCATGCGGGTAAAATTTCTCACTCTGCAGGCAAGACAATGCTCCACTGATCCTTACAGACTTGGCAAAGCAGTGCGATGACCACACCTTCTTGCCGCCTTTGGGAGGTCAGTTCCCTACCAAGAACCGCAAAGCATACCAAGAGCCTTGGAAAACGCCATCTCGGACGAGCTGAGCACTGTTCTCGCTGCAAATCCAGGCTTACACTGCCTCGTTGTTGAGGTGCAAAGTGTTGCTTGGCTACCTTGATGGCTAGTGCCAAGTATTGACCTTGACCTGGGTGGAGACTCCACCGACTCCGCTGCTACCATCTATCGTGATATTGTACTTGGCATGCAGGCATTTCCTGACTGTTCGTAAAGCCACAATGTAGTGGTACAGTCTGGATCGAGACATTGCTCTCCCAACGACCGTACAGACCGAGTTTTTCTCGCAGACTGGCCCGCAATATCGACCACTCGGGTGTTTCTAGGCATTTGGGATGCGGGTAGAGTGTCCTACAGCGGATGTGGTAGGTATGCAGAATCTTCGTCAGTGGTCTGCCATAGCCGATGCTCGAGAGAAGATACAAGTATATAAGAAGGCAAGTCAATGCAAGTACGTTGGAAGAAAAGCATCAAGCATTCAAAGCAGTTCAGAGCCTTCTTTCCTAACGCTTTCAACGCTCTCATCTTATTCCTTACCCTTGAGATGCGCACTCAATTCCTCCTCAATGCAGTCTTCGCTGCCACCGCTGCTGCTTCTCCCGTCATCAAGAACAGAGAAGTCACCACAGTCACCGTCTCCGGCGCCACTGCAACCACCTATCCCCAGCCCGCTATCGAGATCCAAGGCTTCCCCATCCATCCATCCTGTAACAACACCGAGAAAATACAACTTGAAAAGGCTCTTGGTGACACCATCAAGATTTCTCAACAAGCTGCTCAGCACATCTACACCCACGGCAATGAGTCTGAAATTTACAGCAAGTACTTTGGTCAAGCTCCCACTGCTGAAGTGATTGGATGGTATGAAAAACTCATCTATGGAGACCACGAGGGAGTTCTCTTTAGATGTGATGACATCGATGGAAACTGTCATCAAGAAGGTATGCTCCTCGCCTTCTTCTTTCTCCCTTGCAGCCACACTAACACTTGCTTAACTAGGCTGGGGTGGCCACTGGCGCGGCTCGAACGCCACTGATGAAACAGTCATCTGCCCTCTCTCCTACACAACCCGCCAACCTCTCGAAGCCATGTGCGGCAACGGCTACACAATCGCCAACAACAAATTAGCAACCTACTTTGCAGCAGATCTCATGCACCGCCTCTTCCACACTACAAAGATTGGCGAGGGCGCTACCGAGCACTATGCAGATACTTATTCTGAATGCTTGGAGTTGGCGCAAAATAACTCTGCAGAGGCTGTTCGCAATACGCATAGTTTGCAGTACTTTGCGCTTGATGTTTATGCTATGGAGGTTGCGTTGCCGGGCGAGGGGTGTACTGGTACTCCTGAGGAGGAGGAGGTTGGTTCTCATGCTGCTGTCGCCTCGTCTGCTGTAAGCTCTGCTGCTGCTTCTTCATCTGCGACTGCTTCATCTGCCGCTTCTTCGGCAAGCTCTGCTGCTGCTAGCACCACAGCTGCTCAAGCTGCTTCCCAAACTGCCTCCAAGACTTCGAGCGCTGCTACTGTAAGTGTCTCTCATTTCTGCTTCAGATGGATCAATTCCCCAAGCTGACTCCCTATAGGAATGCCATACCCACGCTGGTGGCGAAGTCCACTGCGCAGACATTGCTCCCGCTGAAACAGCAACTAAGACCACCAGCGCTGGCACTGTAAGTTTATCTCTGATCGCTCACAATGACACGATCCAAGACTGACCCTGTCACTTCTCAGGAATGCCACACTCATGCCGATGGTGTGGTTCACTGCGCTTAAGCTTCCTTAATCGACGGGCTTGAGTGGTTGTAGGATTGATCACTCATCATGGCTGTTTGTAAGGGACTTGAGAGATGCTCACGAACTCTGATATCTAGCATCTGCTGGCGTCGGAGATATTCAATGATCAAGAGAAGGGCAAAAGTATGGGGTTTACGAACATATGAGATAGAAGTGGTAGTTGAGGTTGACAATGTATGACTTTCGTATCATGTTTATATCCATCAGATGTATTGACAGACGTCGCTCGTACATCTAGATAGCGACTCATAATGCACGATTTCTTGTACCGAATTGTGGGCGTGATGTAAAACCGATTGGTAGAGGCTGAGCGAATATTTTGGATGAGCAAGTTTCGCACGTGGCTAACCGCACAACACGTATAAGAAATCTCTGTATGTGCGTTGAGTGAGTAATACCATTTGTCCTTATCTACCCTCTGTGTTTTCCAAAGTTCTCTTCGAACTCTGATCGAAGCACTTTCGTCTAGAGAAGTTTGAGGGACCAGACCTACAACAGCGATACCATCTCCACCAAACATAGGAGTTTGGAGCAAGCAAGCACTCTCTACGGATCTTTTGGAAGGCACTTCTTCCAATATGCTCAGATTACCTGTGACATTGGCGATGCCTCATCCCTCAACTTCTCGCCGTTCGAGGAAAAGAATGAGGATGTCACTCAGATCCCCACCCACCCCACCTTTAGTGCGAACCCCTTCTGCGCTGGAGAAACTCCCTGCAGAAATACGCTACATGATCTATTCATACGTCTTGACCGATCGAGTCGAACGGAAGTTGCAACATCCCCTGCTGCAAGTATCAAAGCAAGTTAAAGCCGACTTTGCAGAAACCATCACACGGCTGCTTGGACCTAGAGCTCAACTTACCGTGCAAATCACCAACAGCCCAATTTCTTTCCAGTTGGGCTTTAACGTTCCCAAAGGTGGAAAGATGAGATTCCACGATGTTCTTACTGGCAGTTTCATAGGACGTTCTTTCCATACTGGATGGAATAGCTTCCGCAGATCTGAGATTGGGAGACAAATGCTATCACGCACCATGCGTGTGATAATCAGATGGCCATTCCTGAACACGGCTTTCTGGATTATGTTCGAGCCTGGGTGTGCTCCCGCTATCGATCTGGAGAGCAATTGCAGACTTGCGATTGACGCCAGAACACGTGTGACTTCCAAGAACGCGGAGAAGATGCTTATGGCCGCAGCTGAGAAATGGCGGGCTGATGAATCTGCTTGCTCGGCTGTGTGGACTGATATCTTTATCAAAGATCTGAGAAAAAAGTGGCAGGTTTTGCGTGAGGAGGCCAACGATGCTAGGAGAAGGGCAGCTCTCAGGGAAGCCGAGAGACGAAGAGCTGCTAGAGAGTTCAGGAAGCGTTCGTAGGCGAAAAGAGAACACATCGAGTCGGCTTTTATAAGGCAGCTGCGAAGCTTCTGATCTACTCAAACCTCAGGCCAACGAAGCATCCAAGATGGCGTGAGAGAGCCAATGGAATTCGGCATTGAATACGGCACCAGGCGTGGCATTCTCAGTGGCCGTGAACACAGCACACAGGTCGCGTATCCGGTACATGTCGGTATTTCGTTCGTATCGATTTCTCGACAATGAAGCAGGTTGAGGCTTCTTCTTGATTGTAGTCACGATGTAGAATTGTTGAATTAGTGAAACTCAGCCCTGTTAGCAGAAAGTGTTTCTCCTGTTTTTTTTTATTGGAATCTAGAGCACTCGTGAGTGATTGTCATCTCCTGGAAAGCATTTTGTATCTCGACAGCTGTCGATTCAGCACTGATGCAAGTAGGAGAGCTTTTTGCTGTCTTTGTCCTGATTTTAGGCAGTTCATCGAGGAGACTTGTACTCTTTCCGATCACGGACAGACCGGCCTTTCATGGTTGGATTCGTATGTTGTTGGATCGTAGTCATTCACAGACATGTCAATAAGTTGATTGCTGATGATAGAGATGGTCATCATGATTGGAAAGGCAAGTAGATAGGGTCCGGCAGAATGATCACCGCCTTCCCTGAGCTTGGCGCTTGCTTCCTGCCCAACCTGACACCATCAGAAGACACAATCATGTCGAGATTTCTCGCATCTTCTGCTGAGAGTCACATGTTATATCTGTTCTATTTCTACGAACATGCGAAAGCTTACGTTCTAGATGGGCAATCGCTAATGTTATAGCCTTTGCCGAGAGACAAAATGCCGTTTCTTGCATGCTTGACCGTTGTTGACAGTCGCCCAATTCGGTATCTAGCCTATACAGGATCTGAAGTACACAAGCACCCATGTACAGCAAAGAGTGTGCTACGTGATTGTGAAAGTCTCTGGAGAGCTGCTGACATGCCTATTAATTCGTTCATATGTTTCCGTCCAGGAAGAAAGATTGTGGAAATCGTGTAAAGGTGACAGGAATGGGAGACACCGCAGCCGGGAATACATTCTGGAAATCACATCCAACGGCCAAAAACCCGAAGCTGAATGAACGGTCGTATGGATCACAACAAACGGCCAAAGTTCGAGAAGAGGCGAATTATACGAACGCATGATACTTATCTTCTGGTCGGAGCCATGTTTCTTGAAGCTTCTCGGTTTTTGCGTCCCATACTCAGTATATCATGAGTGATTCTCGTTATACTGCACTTGATCTTGAGGAGTCGAAGCGATCTTTCGAGACGACGAGCTCTGATGTGTTTCTGCAGTCGCCTCGGAAACCACTTTTGACCATTGGGGTACATACATCGGGAGACAGCCATGGTATTGACATCAAGCTGACAAGACTGCAGTGGTTCAATAACAAACTAGTGATCGTCATCTCGACAATTCTCATAATATTCACATTCCTCGGGACGTTATGGCACCAACCATCCTTCATCTACGGCTCTAGGCCATACCGTATTGCTAAAGTTTCCATGCTATACGGCGACAACAAACTATACGAAAGAGCTCTAGAGTCACACATCCGACATGGAGAGCGTTGGGGCTATCCTACCTACATCAAGCGACAGAACGAGTATTGCGGTTACTGGAACAAGCCAACCTTCATGATCCAACAAGTCGCTCAGGAGCTCGCGAAACCAGAGCACGAAAGGGCAGAATGGTTGATGTGCGTGAAATCCCTTACGTTTCAGTTTTAGCAAGAACTCAATACTAATGCCATAATACAGGTGGGTCGATGCAGACTCCATCATCCTCAATCCAAACATCCCAGCCCACATCTTTCTCCCGCCGAGGGAATTCTCGCACATCAACATTGTCGCAGCACGCGACATTCAAGGCCTCAACACCGGTGTCTTCTTCGTCCGTGTACATCCCTGGACCATCTCGATGTTTGTAGATGGCATGGCCTTCCCCCTCTGCAACCCCAAGGTCGACCTTGGAAACGACGCCGATCAAGCCGCCATGGCCCGTACAGTCGAAAAGTCCAGCGGAGGTCCCGATGGCTATGGTTTCCAGCGTGGCATCGTCTACCTACCCAGAAGCATGTTCAACATCTACGAACTACCCGGATACATGAGAGATGGCAGAACAGACGTGCTGAGGAACTTCACTGGATTTGTCGAGCCACACGCATATGAGGGTCAAAAGGGCGACTTCCTGGTTCATCTGCCTGGCTTGTTTGGAGATCGTGACCCCTTGATGTCGGATTGGTTGGACATGGTCGAGAATCGTCAGGACGATTGGGCTTTGCCGCTGGAAGAGACGACGTATGTCAGGGATACACAGGCATTCTGGCAACTGTACGGCGAGGCGGTCGCTACCATCAAAGAAGCTCTGAACAAGGAGACCATCGACAAGGATATGAGAAACGCAATCAGGCAACTCAGAAGTGCCCTGAGTGAGGAAGCCGATGACTCGAACAAGATTATCGAGTACATGGCCGACCTTAAGGAGCTTCTCCATCCGTCGATCTTTATCGATGAATGAGGGACGACTCCAAGATGATTCAGATCATGATATTCGATACATGGCAAGTCGGAACGAGCTATCAGCTTTCTCGGTCCTGCGATTGCACAGCACAAATTAACGCAAAGCTCTGGAGAAGACACCAGTTTCGTCTCCGGTTTGACTCGCTGAGGTATTGGGAGACCATTGTCGAACAGTGCCCACATCTGCAGATAACACGTTCACCGTGCTGCAGCCGGCCCTCGAAGCAGATCCATAGGATGTACAGTCATGGGCTCAGAACGACAGAGTAAGAGGGCCGGGCTAGCCGTGAGTGAAAACCATAGCCAGACGCAACCACCAAATCATTGCAAGATATCCTGGAAAGGCACGCTCGAGGAGGGAGAACTTCCCGTCAGCACACGGAGAAGATCGAGTGTCGTGCTGATATCGAGACAAGGCTAAAGACCAGATATGTCAGGTATCCAGATATTGGGTGTATACTATAGATCATTTCAGCCTCTGCCTTAAATGTACAGATCACTGGTTGTGGTTTGTTTCCTGAACAATCTCACCATGACCGAGCGTTTTAGCGGTAATCTCCCTTCTTCAATAGCTCGAGCCATGACTATGTTCTCGTCCTTCTCTCCGTCTCGTGTGAAGTTCATTACCTTCCTGAAGTTCAGCCATATCTACCTGTTCGAAATTCCATCGCCATAAAGATCCAATCTCTCTCTCTGGTCGTTTTCAGGCCAAGCACCACACACCAAAGACCATGTCTGCACCCTACTCATCACTCAGAAACAAACAACGCTAGGGTTTCGTAATCTACCGTACATCCTACGCCTCCCCCTCCTCCTGGCAGAAATTCACCCTCATGCTACAAACCTGGACCCTATACATCATACAAAACAGAGGGCCCCTATCATCTCCCATAATCCACTCTTGACAAAAAATGTGGTGGATCAACGATAAAACTAAATTCGAAAATGCTCCTATCGAGTATCTTCGCGATTACTTTGGCAATTCTTGGTTTACAGGACTATCAATTGAAGAAAGGAGGGAGACTTGGCCTAAACATTATATATTCCTAGTTGTCGATATAGAGGCACTTGACTCTGTGCATTTTCTAGAGGTAGAGATTGCAGAGTTTTATTTTGGCGAGTATCCCTTCTCAAAGGTTTAGGATAGAGAGGCACCGGAGGGTAATAAAGAGTATCCTAAGTGGATGAAGATTAGACTTCCTAAGGTGTTATATGTATATGAGTTAGCGTTGAGCGTTGATGTGAAGAGTATGCGGGCTCTAAGATCCAAGTCTCCAGATTAGTTTATTAGGGACTTGGTTTAGTATGATGATAATGCGTATAAGAAGTAAGACCGGGATGGAGAAGATGAGGACTCTAAGTAGATAACAACCGATGGTCTAAAGCTTATTGCATAGTTAGATTACGTTCTACCAGAGTCTCTCTAAAGCAAGAGTGCTCTCTATAGCGGCTGTACCGGTCGACGTTTCCTATATCAAAATCCCGTTTGTTTTAATCATAGTCTCTACTCCAGCTAGGTCTAGTCGAGTTAGCTAGCCAGTGATTTGTGGGAGCAAGAATAGACCTACTGTTTTGTCGTAGCTTATAAAGTTCAGACACAGAAAAGAAGCCTTAAGGATAGGGGATCCTCTTCTAGCCGTGAAAATAAGTAGAGAGTCGAGTGCTTAGGGCTATACTTATGCTTAGATAAGGCTTAAGTCTTAAAAGAACATATGCCCAGAATCCGGATATGCCTGACCTATTTTAAACGTAAGCTGTTTCTTTTTCTCTGTCTCTATATGCTTCCTAGTTAAAAATAGAGATGCTCGATCTTCTTCTATATGCCTTAACCCTTCTATAGAAGCAAAGAGAGATGGATACCTAATTAACAGTCTCTAATAGACCTGCGCGGATGCAATTCCGCCAATCTACTAGTGCAATGTTATTAACCATACAGGAAGCGCTCACTAAGAGTCATGATTTTATCAAATCTCTTTGGAATTTGCCATAGTCTAGAAAGAACTGTACATTTCGATAACGCCAGCGCTGCCTATGTGTTGTCGAAAGAGCTGAGTGGGAGTGACAAAATTTAGCACGCGAAGAGTCAAAGAGGGAATAGTTTAGGTCGATCAGGCGGTCGAGGATGGGTTTTGGTGGTCTTAATGGCCATTGCTTATGGCTCGCGACCAATACTTCGGTCCCATTTTTGCAGCTCGTCAAGGAGTTCTCCTTTGGAGCGAGAGGCTTCGGCATCGACGTTTGCGTTCCAGATATTTACGTTTTCGGTATGGCGGCGTGGGAGAAGCTTTTCTGAGCTGCTGGAGGGAATATCTGGTTCGAGGAGGGTCTTTCAGAAGGCTTTGTCGTTGAGGAGGGAGTTGTTTGGTTCGGTGAGGCGGTCGGGAATGGGTTTTGGTGCTGTCGTTGCTGATTTCAAGAGGGAGACATGCAGTCAAAGTTCTGATGTGGTTGAAGACTACTTCTTCCTCCATGCGGGTTTAGCAGATTGTACAGACCACTAGGCTGTAGTCTAGGGTTTGCTTGCCGTTTTTGGTGTATTCTGCATCACTGCCGTCGTCTACTGCTCCGTCAAAAGTGGCGGGTTTGTCGTGCGATTGATGTGTCCTTTTACTCTGACTCCTCGCCGCAAAGAGTATGCAAGTAGATGGTGATCATGGGCGTTGGAAAGAACTCTTGGTATACTTGACATCGGAGTAAGTTTTCAGGTGGGAGACGAAGGTGTAGAGGTAGTGGTTGGACGTGTACACGGACGAAATAGGCTAGATCGATACCAGTCTCCTGTAGATTGTTGAAAAGATGCTCGAGACCTGACTCCATCCTTGGTTTGTGATCATGTATTCATTATAAACCGTGCAACAAAAGCCTGCGAGGTGTGATGAGTAACTATCTTTTCAATATCGATCTTCCATCGAAATAAATGGTCTGTCGATTGCGCACAGTGTGGATTGTATGCAAGTTTTTTGCTTCAAACAAGGTAGACTCATGCCCATCGGCAGTAATGTTACATCTATTAATATGTACAAAATTGCGCAAGATTGGTGCTTTCGTTACCTTCGTTGGTACTGGACCACAACAACTGTTCGAGAGGAGGGAAAGGACGATTTCAAAACTGGTATCGTGCTTTTTACTCTCCGTCCTTCTTCTTGTCAGCAGTGGGCTGATCGTTCTTCTCTTCGCCCTTGGGTTGACCCTTTTGTTGCTCGGGCTGTAGCACTGTCAGTATCCTTACTAAAAGACAGTTGGACTGTTCTTACGGTGGGACGGTTGACGGAAATTGTTCCTTGCGACTTGGCGGTGTCAGGAGCTCCCTCACCCTATAGAATAATTAGTTTTACGTCAGAAACGAGCAGAAACAATGGTTTTCCGACCTTCTTCGACATCTCTGGGTCGAGATCAATACGGGTGCTGTGGCGGGTAGGAGTAGTAGATAATCCAGCCTGTTTGGTGCTGATATCTCCTTGGTCTCCACTGTGGGTGGTCTTAGCGGTGGCAGCCTTTGGCGATGTCAGTGTCATTTTATCAAAAACAGAGAAGCAAGGCTTCAGCGTACGCTTGTAGAGCCATCATCTCTGTGCTCGGGACCCTCGCCGAGGTTCTTGCCGTAGCCAGAGTCGATACGCTTCTTGAAGCCACCCTTGCCGTCAGGCTCGCGCTTGCGCTCATCGGGCATCTTGTTGTCCGAGTCACCCTCCTTGGTGGGGCCCTTGAAGGAGACACCCTCGACATCGCCCTTGCTCTCGGGCATGTTCTTGCCGTCGGTAGTGGCCTTCGACTTGGACTCGCCGGCAGCGGGCTCGTTGTTGGCCTGGGGCTGCTCCTGGGTCTTATCACCCTCACCGTCCTTCAGAGCACCGCCCTCGTCCTTGGTCTCGCCGTCATCCTTGGGGTCGTGGGCTTCGGTCTTAGACTCGTCCTTGGAGTCATCCTTGGACTCCTCATCCTTGGACTCGTCGTCGCTAGACTCCTCTTGAGGCTTGTCCTCGGACTCGTCTTCAGACTCCTCAATGTGGGGGTGCTCCTCAACCTGCTTAGCGTGGGCATCGCCAGGACCGTGAGCATCACCGTTGGATGAGTCGGGCCAGAGGTACCAAGCACCGGGGATGGTGACACCAGCAGAGGCGAGGATCCTGGACGGGCAACATGTCAATGGCGGTCCAATTGGATTGATAGTGGCATGGTGAGTGGTTTACCATGGGATGTCGCTGCTGGGAGCTGAGTGACCGTGGCCGCTAGCGTAACCTCTTCTGGCAACAGCACGAGCGGCAGGACGGGCAGAAGAGCGGAAGAGACGGGCGGCAGAGAAACCGCGCATGGCAGATCGTGGAAGGACCATGGTGTAAGTGTGTTCGGTGAGAGGTTGTGGGATCAATTGACGCGCTGTCGATGTCGAGGTCGAGCGCGAAAGTGCTTCCCGGCTCGGATGACCATTGCCAAGAACAGCTTTCTTCCTCCGTCATAATTCTCCATGTTCATGTCATAAAGGGAAGCTGCGACTTGGTCTGTGCACCTCAGGCAGCGAGCACGAGACAAACACGCAGTTGGCAGTTGCTCGACATAGGAAAGTGAAACAAGTCGATTTATTTCTCTCCAACTCGCATTCACATCTTCTTTCTGCAGCGTCAGATTCACCACTCTGTCTTTCTGCAGCCCTCTTCACTAACAATCCGGATGAGAGAGCTATATTAATCTTCCCTTCCCCCACTACAGTACTCCAGCTTAGCCATCTCTCGCGCAGTACCATCAACCAACTACCATAATGGCCGGCACAACAGCTCCTGCTATTCCCACCAACCCGACTGCCCACCATGTCGCCTCTCTCTTGCCCAAGCTGCAAGACACAGATCCGGATATTCGTTACATGTCGTTGAACGACCTGAATCAAATGCTCACAATTGGCCACCCCACCTTCATCTCACACGACTACAGCTGCTGCGCACGCGTTGTCGAAGGCCTGCTACATACCCTCAACGACCAAAATGGCGACGTGCAAAACATGGCCATCAAATGCCTGGGTCCTTTTGTCAACAAGGCTCCCGAGAGCATCTTGTGCCCGACCTTTGACAAGATCTCCAACCTCCGTACCGACAATGCTGTTGACAGCTCAGTACCCGCCCTTGCCGTCAGAGCTATGGTCGTCGCTCTCCCCCGTCCCGCCCCATCTGTTCCTCGTACACAAAAAGTTCAAGAATCGTACTCAGCAGTCAGCCGCGCCTTGATTCCACGTTTGGTCGGATACACTGTCATCCCTACTGGCAAGAACCTGCCTGCACCTCCCAAAGGCATGATTCAGGTTGAGGTTGAGACTGGTATCGACAGCAACGCTTTGGATGTCCTAGTCGAGGTTGCCCGTTGCTTCGGTCCAATGTTGCAAGAAGCCGAGGTGGAAGCTCTACAAAAAGTCACAGCAGAGGTTCTGGAAAATCCCCGATGCAGTACTGTTATGAAGAAGAAGGCTGTGACCGCTCTCTCCGTCCTCTCGCCATACTTTTCAGATTCGCTCCTCAGTTCAGTCGTGTCACACTCGATCGAGAGTTTGCGCCAGGCTCATCTCACACCCGCCCAGCGCAGGCTGTATCTCACAATCTTCGCCTCGATGGCAAAATCGATTCCTCGCAAGTTTGGCCCATACCTCAGGACTCTAGCACCGTTCGTTCTGTCACCCCTGAGTGAGCAAGAGCTGGACCAACAGAATGAGGAGGCTGCCGAGTCAGATGAAGGTCGTGATCCTCAGGTCGAGGAAGTCCGCGAGGCTGCTCTCCTAGCTCTGGAATCTTTCCTGGCATCATGCAGTCAGGATATGACACCGTACATCCCGGAAGTTATCGACTCATGCCTCCGATTCGCCAAGTACGACCCAAACTATGCCGCTGATGAGGACGATGAAATGGGAGGAGATGAAAGCGATCAGGAGGATGACTTTGATCTCGACGACGACTTTGAAGAAGAGACTGGTTTCGACGACGAGGACGATGTCAGCTGGAAGGTCCGTCGCGGTGCTGCCAAGCTAATCCACACCTTGATCGCTACACGAGGAAGCGGCGACTTGCTTGATAGTGGTGTTCTCTACGAAAAGATTGCGCCAGCTCTCCTTTCTCGATTCCAGGAACGCGAAGAGAGCGTGCGCCTCGAAGTCCTGTCCACTCTTGCCTTCCTCATCAAGAAGACTGGCGAAGTCAGCTCTACGCCCAGTCTTCGCAGGATGTCCTCAGCCACAGGTCCTCCAGTGAGTCGCAAGCGTCGCCGTGACAGTAGTTTCTCCAGCGAACGCCCTCAGTTCTCCCTGTCCAATGGCTATGCCTCTCCCTCTACACCCCCACCTTCAGGAGGTCCTCAGGTCAGCTTGTCGGCAATCAATCCTCAGATCGTCCAAGGATCGGCCAAGTTGCTCAAGTCGAGTACTATCCCTACCAAGCATGCTGTGATATCCTTGTTGACAGATCTGGTTACTGCTCAACACGGTGGCCTCTCGAAACGCATCGACCAGGTTATTGACCCGGTTCTCGATGCCATGAAGTCGACTGGTGGCACATCGGGTGGCGCTTCCGTGACCAACAATGCTCTTCGTATTGAGTCTCTGCGTCTGTTGCGCGTTGTTGCTGACACACACTCTTCCAAGGTCATCGAGCCATATCTTGCAAAGATCATACCCGCTCTGACCACAGTATCTAAGGAGAAGTTCAGCAAGGTCTCAAGTGAAGCCTTCGACACCATTCAAGTCTACATCAAGGCTCTTACACCTCCTCGCTCTGCTGGATCCAAGCAGCAAAACGCTACCTACCTCCAACAAATCTACGACACCGTCACTCAGCGCATCTCAGCCTCTGACACTGATACCGAGGTACGACAGAAGGCAGTCCAATCGCTTGGTCTGTTGATTGGCCGTACCTCTGGCACTCAGGGATCAGCTCTTCTCGATCAACAGAGCAGACTCACCGGTCTGCAGCTCATCGGTGACAGACTTCGCAATGAGCTTACCCGTCTGGCCTCCGTCAGAGCCATCGAGACCGTCGCCGTTTTGGCACAGAGTTCCAAGGAGTTCACTCCTGAGTGGGTCCGCGAAGTGTCTCTCGAACTGGGTGCTCAGCTGCGCAAGTCCAGCAGAACTCTGCGTGGAGCCAGTCTTGCTGCTCTGAAGCGCATGGCTGTCAACCCAGCATGTCGCGAGAACATGGACGATGAAACTGTGCAGAAGATTGTCCAACTCTTGTTGCCTTTGATATTGGTAGATCAGGATCTTCACCTAATCGGTCCCGCCCTGATCATCATTGGCTCTTTCGCCAACGAGAGACCACAACTTGTACTAAACGATGAGGTCATCCATGCCTACTGCTTCGTGGCTAAGATGGACCTCAGCGGAGCGGCGCTTGACGCGTTGCTTGGCTCGCTCGAGATCATCGGCAAGAAGGGTGCTGGCAAGAATCTGATGAGATCGCTGCTTGCTGAAGTCGGTGTGAACGGCAACCCTGAGCTTGTCGGCCAAGTCATTGGTATCCTCCTTGTGGCCGGAGGCAACTCAGTCGGTGTCACACTTGCCGATTTCGAAGCTGAGCTGAAGTCAACATCCGACGAGAAGCGTAGATGCCTCGCCCTCTACATTCTCGGTGAAGCTGGTTTACGCATGGGTCCATCGTTCCCCTATGGACCTGAAATATTCACCTCTTTCTTCTCCACTACTGAGAAGGTGTCTCTTGCTGCCGCTGTCGCTTTGGGTCGTGCTGCAGCTGGCAATGTTTCCAGCTACTTGCCTCAGATCCAGTCTAGCATGAGTCAAGGCAAGCAGTACCTACTTCTTCACACCATCAAGGAACTGCTTCAACACACCGCCGCCGAGACAGAGGTCATCAAGTACTCGAAGCAGCTCTGGGATAGCATCATCACTGCCTCCCAAGTCGAAGACAACAAGGTTGTCGGTGCTGAGTGCATTGGCAGACTGGCTACGATTGATCCCGCTGCATACCTGCCTCAGTTGCAAGCATACCTCAGTGACTCGTCTCCTACTGTCCGCGGTATGGTGATCTCGGCTCTTCGTTACACTTTCTCGGATACCGATCCTTCATACGATGTCTACCTGCAACCTAGCATCGTACCTATGCTCACTACTATGCTAAACGAGGAAGATCTGAACAATCGTCGTCTTGCATTGACTACATTCAACTCTGCTGCTCACAACAAGCCTGATTTGATCCTGCCGCACCTTGACACTCTCCTGCCACTCGCCTTGAAGGAGACTGTCATCAACGCAGATCTCATTCGTGAAGTGTCCATGGGCCCCTTCAAGCACAAGGTCGATGACGGTCTCGAGCTTCGCAAATCTGCATACGAGACATTGTACGCTCTGATGGAAACCGCCTTCGCTCGTGTCCCCATCTCTGCATTCTATGACCGTATCCAAGCAGGTGTTGGCGATGAGCATGAGATCAAGATTCTTTGTTGTTTGATGCTGACCAAGCTCGTCACTCTTGCACCAGAGGAGACTGTTCGTCGTCTTGAAGGACTGGCCACATCTTTCAGAGCAGTCCTCGCTTTCAAGCCCAAGGATACCGCTGTCAAACAGGAATTGGAGAAGCTGGGAGAACATAACAAGGCCATCGCCAAGGTCAGTGTGATCATCAACAAGACTTTCCCTACTGAGACTACCGCCGAACACGCACGTGCCTGGAACGACTACTGGGAGTGGGCCAGAAAGGACATGGCTTCTGTTGTCAAGAATGCGGAGGATGAACTCAAGGAGAAGGACCGCTAGGAGCCAAGCCTTGAACCCGAAGAGAAGCCATCTGATGAAGCTGTTTAGCAGACGGGTACTAGTCTATCGGCTACGGTGGCACAGATGAGTCTCGAAGAAAAACCTGGTGAAAAGAGGAAGAGGATCTGGGAAAGAGAGATGGAAGCAAAAAGATGAGAAATCACAGTAGCTCTGCAACGTCATCAATGAACACCAAAGTTTTATCCTTAACTGTTATCGAAGCAAATAGTCACAAGTGCTGTCGCTACGAAGACTTGTAAGAATATGTTGTCCAGACTGAGCCTCATGAACGTCCCGCGAAAGGTTCTGAGAATTGGGCTTCGACATCGTATCGACAGGGTCACTCCCCAAACAAGCCTCGACGGCATCGTTTCGTCTCTCCTGCTCTTTACTTTGAAATACTCTGAGTATTGTGAGCGATTCTAGACTTCTTGGTAGCTTTAGTATCGCCACATAAGCTGGGCAGGTGTGTAAGCGTGTGACAAGAGAGATAATCACGATTTTGGATTTTCGAATATCATTCTTCACAAGGACAAGCTAAGACCGTATGTTCATCTACAACTTTTACATCGATATTATGCATTCTCGATTTTTTTACGAGATTGAATACTCAAGTGATGTATACCGAGGAGACCTCTATCAGTAAACAATTAACAGCAGATAAATCAAGAGTTGGGTCTCGAGAGCGTATTTATCGAGATATGTGTACTCGAAGTGGTCGTTAAAATAAGCAAAACGACACAGCGAGGGCGTATGGGGAGTTCTGACCAATCAGAGAAGTATGTCACCCGAAAAATCGACGCCATTTATTCTATAACCTCACGATATATGCCCGTGTACTTGCATCATGTAATGTTTCTGTACTTGTGATGTACTTCGTGGCTTGATATGGTATCCTAGATTATCAATGAAATAAAGCAAAAGTTTCTCCAGCTCCAAGCAGAATACAACGCCCGCCTCTCATGACGACGATCTCCAGTTTCAATAACCAAAAAGATAGAACCAAAAACAATTCAGAAAGAAATTCAAAAAGCAAAGATGGGAGAAGATAGATCCAAGTCCTACCACTGCACATTCTGCAATCCAATGATCCTTCCAGCAATGAAATCCTCGCAAGTCCACCACTCCTCTGCTCCTTCTGCTCCCTCTGCAACCCATGCCCGAGTGACAACTTCATGGCGTTTCCCATTGTTGTCCTGGATCTGTGTAGTCGCTTTTCTCATTTCCGCTTGAGTAGTTTGCGAAGTCAAGTAACCATCAATCTTGTCGGCGCAGGCAGAGGTCTGAGGGAAGTAGAGGAGGCCGTTGACGTGACGGTATGTCGATGTATGTGTTGATTTTACCAATGAAGGTAGTAGAGTTGTAGCGTCCAGATAGGTGGTGTGATCGAGTAGGATAGCGGGTGTCAACCGGCAAAGTAGGTCTGATGTGGGAAGACCGAGGAGAGCGGAGAGTGTGCAAGGTAATTGAAGCATACCGTGGATGAAGATTGGATTATGAGTAAGCTGGAGGCGGTCCAGTTTTGATGGATTGAAGTGGTTCGTTAGTGCGAGATGATAAGAGAAGGGGGCGTAGGTTGATGTTAGGCTGTTTGGAGCCGGCAGAGGAATAAGATGTGTATCGTGCGTCAATGCTGGTGTTCCTGGTGTGGATGGCGACCAGGCTTCGGCGGTGAGGGACCAGAGTGATGTATCCTGATCTAGCGATGAGTTGTCAGAGGTGGTGGGAGACCAGCTGTTCTCGACCTCATCATCATCTTCGCTGTTTTGTTCGATTATTGGGGAGCTTGCTCCTTCGAAGGTGTCCTCAGTGATGTCTCCATGTGTCTTATGGAATACCGAAGTAGAGACTTCTTGGGATGCAGCATCGATCAGCTCTCGGTCATGCTCAAAAGAGCAGAGAGCTTCGTGAGATGAGACTGAGGATAGACGTCCGGGAGCAGATCTCGATCTGTTGTTGAATCGAGCGGAATGTTCTTGTGCTTGCTCGAGAGCTGCAGAGAGGTGTGCTGGATATTGCTGAATCTCAATCTCGCCGAGCGACTTGCTTCTGTTGTCAAAGGTCAGAACGAATGCTGGGATAGGAAGAAAGAAAACGTGGTTACCTTGGTCTTGTTGACTGGATGTGCAAGGTTTCCGAATACAAATCTTCCATATCTGAAACAGAGGAAGCCTTGATATGCATGCTCGGGGTAACCTTGCTGTCGATGTGAATAACCACGTTATCCAACTGGGATATCCGACACTCGTGAGTATCTTTGCGACAAAATGGCGGTATTGTGTCTTGCGAGCAGAGAATACGAATGCGCAGCAGAACAGGAATGGTCTTTGTTCCAGTATTGATCGTTGCTCATGCAGACCAGAGTACGACCTACCATACGGTCGCTTTTGCGTACGAGATGGCCTCTGCTGCAAAGAGGAACTAGATAATAAGACTGTGCTTCGCGTCCTGTTTAGGAATGCACAAGGTCGTGTGTATTTCTGTGCCGATAGACGTCGACGCAAAGAAGGACCACGGCCGTCTCCAAGTCGCGTACTTTGAACCAGTAGATGTCGATGTAAGAAAGAGAAAAGAGATCCACTAGTGTGATTACCTGCCATAGGCGAGACCTACCATGTTTGCTACGAAGAGTGTGAAAGCACATGTTGAATATGTCGATTGGCCTGACAGTATGGATCAGATAGAGCAGGAGAGCGGCCTCATCATCACTTGAGCCGGCCCGAATTCGCGGCCAGAGAATGAAGTTCAAACATTCGACGTATTTGTCGAAATGCAGATGTCAGCCACAGAGCTCTCCACCAAAAGGCCATGGAGAGAGTAAGGATTGAAGGATGTCAAGATCGGACATTTCATTCCGAGACAAACCTGGACGAAAAACAGTCTTGTCGCAGAAATTGCTTGACGCTGTTGGCAAACACTCATTCCTGACACGCAACAACATCCGGAAAGAGGCAGGCTCAAGACATACATTCAGCGTAGGCAGCAGTGGGCTTATCCTCGTGCAACATTGGCGTTGGCTTTGAGTGTCAGTGAAGATATGAGTCGGTCTATCAGATTCCATCGAGTTCTGTCTCGGTGGCGTCAACGAGTATGTAATCTGATCGGAGTCGTGGAGTGAAGGCGGCGGCCAGCTGGCGTTTGGAAGTCGCGGACTTGTGAAAACACCGACGGTTCTTGGCAAGAGCTGTCTCGCAGCGTCATTGCCTCTCACATCGAGCACCTCTCGACAACTCTCTCTACTCACTCGCCATCTCCCCCATTCATCACATACCACTTTGTCCATCAACTCAACCACCCTTTCCCTTGTTCAGATCTTGAACTTCTCCTCCTCATCAACACATACTCCGCAACAAGATCTACCGCCATCATGTCTGGCGAGCCGGATCACGTCGAGACCAAGAAGCAGGTCAAGCTCGAAGCGTACGATCAACACTCGTTCCACTTTGCATGTTTCGCGCATACTGACAAGTTCTTGTAGTGACCCCTCTGGCGCTGAGCAGAAGCACGTAAGTCACAGAAACACCGCCTTTCATTGTCAAAGACACGACAACTGACTTGCCTCCCAGGTCGAGAACGACGTATCAACGGCTATCCTCAAAAAGAAGAAGAAGCCCAACTCACTCATGTATGCGCTGCCATCAATCAAAATGGCCACACTCATACTGACATCCTTTCTAGTGTCACTGACGCCACCAACGATGACAACTCTATCATCGCCCTTTCCAACAACACCATGGAGACTCTCCAGCTCTTCCGTGGCGACACCGTTCTGGTCAAGGGAAAGAAGCGCAAGGATACCGTCTTGATTGTTCTCGCAGACGACGATCTTGAGGATGGTCAAGCCCGCATCAACCGCGTTGTCCGTCACAACCTCCGTGTCAAGCACGGCGACATCATTACCGTCCACCCCTGCCCTGACATCAAATACGTGAGTCGCCTGGACTACCTTTTCGTTCTCTTTCAATGCTGACACCCCCCATAGGCCAAGCGTATTGCAGTCCTCCCCATCGCCGACACAATCGAGGGCATCACCGGCTCCCTCTTCGACGTCTTCCTCGCTCCCTACTTCCGTGAGGCTTACCGACCTGTCCGCCAAGGCGATCTCTTCACATGCAGAGGTGGCATGAGACAAGTCGAGTTCAAGGTCGTCGAGGTGGATCCCCCAGAGTTCGGCATTGTCGCACAAGACACCGTCATCCACTGCGAAGGCGAGCCCATCCAGCGCGAGGACGAGGAGGGTAATCTCAACGAGGTCGGCTACGACGACATTGGTGGTGTTCGCAAGCAAATGGCTCAAGTCCGTGAGCTTGTCGAGCTGCCCTTGAGACATCCTCAACTCTTCAAGTCGATCGGTATCAAGCCTCCTCGTGGTATCCTCATGTACGGTCCTCCCGGTACTGGTAAGACTCTCATGGCCAGAGCTGTCGCCAACGAGACCGGCGCTTTCTTCTTCCTGATCAACGGTCCCGAAATCATGTCCAAGATGGCTGGTGAGTCCGAGTCAAACTTGCGCAAGGCCTTTGAGGAAGCCGAGAAGAACTCTCCCGCCATCATCTTCATTGATGAGATCGATTCTATCGCCCCCAAGCGTGACAAGACCAACGGTGAAGTCGAGCGCCGTGTCGTTTCGCAACTTCTTACCCTCATGGACGGCATGAAGGCCCGCTCAAACATTGTCGTCATGGCCGCTACCAACCGTCCCAACTCCATCGACCCTGCCCTTCGTCGTTTCGGTCGTTTCGATCGTGAAGTCGACATTGGTATTCCCGACCCTACCGGCCGCCTCGAGATTCTTCAAATCCACACTAAGAACATGAAGCTTGGTGACGAGGTTGATCTCGAGAGCATCGCCGCTGAGACTCACGGTTATGTTGGTTCCGATATCGCAGCTCTCTGCTCAGAAGCTGCTATGCAACAAATTCGTGAGAAGATGGATCTCATCGACTTGGACGAGGACACAATCGACGCCGAGGTTCTCGACTCGCTGGGTGTTACCATGGAGAACTTCAGATTCGCTCTTGGTGTTTCCAACCCTTCG
>SWBJ01000280.1:0-67527 GCA_024195555.1 Aureobasidium sp. EXF-12298 | reverse complement strand
TCACCCACCGTAGTACTAATCTGCCGTTCAACTGCTTATGTATGGCAGAGCGGACGGGATGCCCAGTTTTCAGCTGACTGTGGCCGTATGTGCTTGAGAAGACAACTTGTTATATCTATTCCACTTGACTGGTGCATCCACAACATGCCTTTCCAGCCATGCCATCCATCACACACAGACCTATGAGAAGGTGGACACACTGGGCTGCATGAGCATGTCTATTCGACTTGCAATACGAATCTTGTCAATTCTTCATGTTGCTTTGTGATGCACCCACCCATTTTGCGCCTTGAATCTACTTATTCCATGTCATCCACTTCGTTACTCGTTGCTGACAGCTTTATCACAATGAGTCCAACCATTTCTTAGCCTTTTTGCCCAACAATCCCACCTGCTTTGCCTGGAGCAAGGTGTCACTTTCTTCTTCCGATGCTAGCCAGAAGACAGACATAAGGCCAAAAAGATTGTGCTCACTGTCAGGAATGCTGGTGAAGAGATGAAGCATCGTCTCGTGCAATTCGGCGCTTTTTCTTTTCGCAAGGAATCTGTTGGCGACACCGCGGATGTCGAAGTCGGAATCAAATTCATTGTACTTGCTTTGGAGGTGAAGTGCTGCTTCGGTAGCTGCTGGAAGACTCTGTTGGACAGTGACGATGTTTAGTTCCTTGTTTGATGGCTCAACTCTGAGAGGTAAAGGCTTACCGACGAGATGCAGACTGCAGGAGATGTCTGCAAGAGTTCATCAAAATAGATGTCAAGGGGTATGCACTTTGCGAACACGAGGACGCGTTCGTCAATGTGGCGTACGAAAGCTTCCGGATGCTCGACAATCTGGCCTCCAAGCTCGCTCAGCAAAAGGTAGTCGGCAATGCAGAATTTCGGATCTTGGAAGTAGAGTGTGGGCGTCTGAGTTCTCTTGTTGTGGGCTTGTTGCTTCACTGTTGCGATATGTGTCATCAATATCAGATATTCCCGTCGTGATCTGACGCTTGATGCAGCTTACCGAGTTCAAAGATGGCTAGAATAAAGGCCATCTCATATTGCCAAAAGGTGTACTCAGTGGTATGAGAGAAGATACTGCCCAAGCCAAGGACAACCATTTTCTCGATGCTGTTTTGTTCAAGAGCGTGGCGGACATGGTTGCAAGCACCTCTCCAATTGGGTGAAGTCAGGCAGTCCCTCATGGTCTGTCAGCACAACCATCGAGTCTGGAACGCAACACAGAATACTTACTGTTTGAGGGCATTGATGTGCTGCTTAAAGCTGGCGGTGACTTTGCCAGGGATCTTCTCACAGGATGGGAGCTTGTCGACTAATTTCAAATCAGTATATTTCAGATCGTCGTATGGACCAGAAAGTGTACCATCAATCTTCTTCTCCAGAAACTCGGCTCTCTTGTTCTTGATCTTAGACATGTCGTAGTCGCCCGGAGAGGTATAAGGAGTCATACCGAAGGATCTCAGCCATACTTCCCTCTCGACGAAGTACTCAGCAAGAGAATCCTGACGAATCCCCTCCCTACTGTCAGTCATCCTTGCATCATTGATGGCATGCCTCAAGGGGGACCGCATGGCAGAATAATTGTGGAAGGAGTGAGGAGTGATGCGACAAGAATCTAATCGCGAAGTGATGCTATCTTTCACAAGCTGAAGGGCTGCTGTTTGCGTTGCATTTGCTGGGACTGATCGTCACGGCTACAAACAGTGCCCAGTAATGGAATCTGGTATTTGCGCCAATCCGTTTGCATCCATCAACAGACAGGCTTCAGCAGGCAAGTACGATGTACCATCACGTTTGCGACTGGCGTTCGAACGAGCAGCTATTGCGATCCGATCAGCACAATTAGACATGATTAAAAGAGTTCAACCAAAGAGAAAGACATCGCTGCAAGGATATTGGTAGGACTAATGGCATTGTTGTTACGAAATTAATCTTTGGATGATGAATATATGTTCACTTCTCCACTCGACCCAGCCGCGGGCAAGCCACGACTGCGTATGAAGAATGGGCGAAGTACCCCGGATCATCTGAAGGGAATCTTCGGGGCCCGTTCTCTCTAGCTTCAGTGTCCACACTCGCTTCGTCCTGGTTTGTTGGAGACGGCGGGCTCTAGCAATTGAAGAAGCGTTGATGTGTTGGGGAAGGAAGAAAGGCAAAAGAACTGTGTACTTGGCCTGGGAAACATCCGCACTAGCAACCGGGTTGACATTGTTTGTCTTGCAGCATCGCTTTGACGAGGAATTGCCGTCTGTCTACAAAGAGTGTTTGTCGTAAGAAAAACGGAAAAGTTTTAGCAGAAGCTGAAGTTTTGATGCGCAGCGCACGGTCCATGTGCTCGACAAACAAAGCAAAACAATTGATTGACATCATCCAATTAATCGCGTCCTCCGCCTCAACCACTTTCGTCCTCTCGGTCTTGTGCCGCAAAGAGTGGCCATTATAATCATGGTAAGTCTCACGACTATAGCACTACGCGCACTATCTGACGTTCGTCTCAGCCACCAAAACGTGGAAAGGCAGCAGCAGGCAAAGCAGCTGCGGCAGCGGCAACAGCACCAAAGAAACGCGCCTCGAAATTGGCCAAAGAGAACGACATCACTGCCGACCAAGAAAACGAGATTCAGGAAGCGTTCGCCTTGTTCGCCGTGACAGACAATCCAGACTATGCAGACGAAAAGGAAGGAGTCCTACGTACAGAAGATGTGCGACGCTGTCTCATTGCACTAAACACACCACCCACCTCCGCCGCCGAATTGTCCGAGATCCTCGAGGCTGTAGACCCAGAAGAGAGTGGCTTCGTCACTTATGCACATTTTGTGGCTGTTGCTGCACTCAAACTTCACGCAAAACACAATGACCCTGAGCAACAAAACGAAGAAGTCGATGCTGCTTTCACTCTATTCACTCGTGGAGAAGGTGATTTCATTACATTGGCTCATCTGAGACGTGTCGCGCGCGAGCTCAGAGAAGACGTTCCCGACAAGATGTTACGAGATATGATCAAAGAGGCTACCAGTGGAGGTGGGCCTGTTGTTGGCAGAGATGACTTTGAAAGCGTTATGAGAAGAGCTGGTGTATTCGGTTGATCCACCAACTGACACCTTTGACAACGACATGGGTTGGTTTCCTCTGCTTTGCTATGCGTTTCTCATCGCAAAATACCCCCTTTGTGTTTTAGCAGGAGTTCACGGTATGCATTTATCTTTCTTTTTTCTCCCTGCATCGAACCTTGATTTTTGTCCCTACCTCACAACTCTCAATATCGAGAACCGCAATGTATTGGATTACAGGTCTTTTGATGCGCTCTTCAGCTAGAGGCAGGAAAGGCGTGTTCATATATCCAATGGGAATAATCTACCACATTTGCGACGATGGCTAGGAGGCGGCGGCGGCGAATCTGCTCATTGTAGTTTGGTTCAAGCTCACGCAGATCTTGTATAATTGTTTGGAGAATTTTTGAATAATCTGTCGTGAATACCAAGCTATAATACATTGTCTATAATACCAGCATAGAGCGAATGGTATACGACCAATTCGTCAAATCAATTAGTCCTGTCAAAGGACTGCTCCTCCAGAATCGTGACGTTCATTACTCAAAGGCACTTGCAAGGGCTGCGCACTAAGCAGCACTGTGGCTATCCTGCATGACAGAAGGGTGGGCCATTGTGCTACTCTTTTCGGACTGCTTGCTGTGGTTTCCTCCTTTCCAAGCAGCGTCCGCGTCTGCGATGTGTCAGTCATGCTCATGTAATGGTCCCACGGGTGAACAAACCTTGGTGGATAGAGGGCTCCTTGATGTACTCTCTAACCTGACGCTTGTGACGGTGGTCCTCTCCGAATCTTCTGTCCCTGTCTCCAACCTTCTGGTCGAAATCGAATTGGTTGTAATCGGTATAGCTGGTCATCAACTGAGGCTCGCCCAGAGGAAGCTTGTGACCCTTGTCCGTCTGCCAAAGGTGGTAGATCTTGCCGTACAGAGTGACGACTTCTTCCATCTCCTTGTTCTCGGCAACTTCCCAGACAGCTTCGGGGACACCAGTGGGGCGAGGCATGAGGAGCATGCCAGACTTGACTTCAAAGACGTGCGAGTGCCAGAGTTTGCGCTCTTCGTGGTCCAAGGTTTCGTAGAGGCGGGCACTAATCATGTATTCGATACCGATGAGACGAGCATTTGACTCGGGTGAGTCGTAGAGCAGGCATTGTCGCACCTCTGTATGGATCAGTACGGTACTGAGAGGTCAAGAACAGAAGGCATACCGTCGTTTAGGTGAGCACAGTAGTGGTTGCTCTCGACACAACGAGAGGGGTCATTGGCATATGCATGGAATGCGTTCAGATGAGCGCAGACACGCTTGGGTGGGGCAAAGTTCTGTGTAGCGGCTGCTCCGGTCTCGAGGATCTTGTTTGTCATCGATTCTGGGTTACCCTTGGTCTCGTTGGTGGTTGGAATGTTGTCCATGGTGAATGTGTGTTTATTTCTCGTGGTATGTTTACTCGAGATGGACTTTGAGGAGGAAAAGAGAAGTGGCAGAGAGATATACTTATATCGAGAAAGAGCTATCCAAAACACAGCGCATTATGACGTCCGTCAACTTTTGCGAATCGCCGACTTTGTTCAGCCAGAACCACGATCGCCGACATATGGAGGATCAGCCCTCAGGTGATACTCGAGCTATGCCTTATTATCAGACATCGAGATCAAGGCGTGTAGCGACACTTTCCCGACAAGATGCAGGAAAGTAAACAATGCTGATCGAAGGAAAAGGAAGCTCAGAAGAAGCATGGAGCACGGACTCCAAAAACACTTTATCCGAGTCTGGCAAGCACTGGCGGGCACGCGACAACCGACAGGGAAGCCGCGTTCTGGGGCAAAGGTTTCTTTGTTTGTCCAACCAACTTTCTCTACCGCAGACAAACGCCCGCCCACCCCCTGACTGCTGTCGACAACAACATTCTTCGCTCCTCGCGCTCGCTGTATACTTTCTCCGCTCTCCCGGTCCCGGCCAACATGAACTTCTTCGGCACTGCAGCCCCCAAAAACAAGCCTGTCATCAAGACGAAAACCATTTCCGTCGCAGTGCCCGTCAAGAAGATCGCAAAGCCCGCCGTATCCTCGACAAGACCCTCGCCTCTCCCGAAGCGTCCTTCGCAACAATCCACCCTACGAGATCGCCCCCCAGTCCCGAAAGAGCCGAAAGAAAGGGTGAGAAGAGTGGTCAAACGCAAGGCCTCGACTCCGACGCAACTCTTCAGCGATGACGACGACGACAGCGGCGTAGAGAGTAGTGCCTCTTCGCTCGATACAAGGAAGCGCATCAAGTCTCGTGCCACCTCCGAAGACCCCAACCGCAAACTGGAAGATACAAGGGTACGCAAGGACGAAAGTCGCTTTGATTATGTTTCCGGCGCCTCGCTGGTCGCTGGCGATGTCGGAAAATCGTACAAGACTGTCTTCCCTGGTGACTCGCCCACGGTAGTCAAGCTACAATATCCTGGTCTGTCCATACCGGAAAAGTTCACCCTGGTCAAGAACAACGTTCAACAGGACTACCAACCTCTGGATGACATCAGGGAAACTGTCAAGTTCATCTGCCAGAACTACTTCCCCGAGGACTTGGCTCAAAAGTACCTCGACGATGAGAACGGTTTTGAACGCCGCCTAATCCGCGCCGCCAGCAAGGGCTCAAAAGAGGACTATGTCGGCACTATTCAAGACTTCAATACCATGATCGTCAAGGCAAGAAGAGACGGAACAATCAGCAAGGAGCTGTCCTCAAAGCATAGTTTGACTCTTGAGTGGGTTCAGCGCATCCTCGACCAGATCTACACCCGCACTGTTTCGCCTCAAGTTGACAGTCTCAAGGCATACCAGAACGGCACCGACAATGTCTATGGTGAATTGCTGCCTCCACTTGTCTCCGAGATGTTGAGTATCGCCGAACTCAAGTCTGACCAGGTCTTTGTCGACTTGGGTTCTGGTGTCGGCAACGTCTGTCTGCAAGCCGCTCTCGAGATTGGTTGTGAAAGCTGGGGATGCGAGGTCATGGACAACCCTTGCAAGCTCGCCGAGCTGCAAGCCAAAGAGTTCCCTGCTCGCGCACGCATGTGGGGACTGTCGGTGGGCAAGGTACATTTGCTAAAAGGCGACTTCCTAGCGAACGAGAGGATCGGCCAGGCGCTCAAACGCGCCGATGTCGTCCTCGTCAACAACCAAGCCTTCAGCCCAGACCTCAACAGCAAGATTATGGACCGTTTCCTGGACCTCAAAGACGGATGCCGCATCATCAGTCTGAAACCTTTTAAGCAAGAAGGCTACGAGATCAGTGATCGCAACCAGTACGATCCTCGTCACCTGCTCGTTGACGAGCGGAAGTTGCCCTTCTACTCCAAGTGCGTGAGCTGGACCGATGCTCCTGGCGAGTACCACATCGTGCGCAAGTCGCCCGAACGCCTCCAGCAGTACATTGACGAAAACACCAAGAGACCTCGTAGGTGCTAGAGGCTCCGACATGCGAGAAAGAGAAAAGTTTCCTTTGCAAAGTCACCACGGCGTTCTCAAGCAGCATAAAGATACCCCCCTGAATGTTTTTTGATTGGTTTTTGTTTCTGTTCGTGTCGAGCTCTGTTGGAAGCGGAGACGCTTTGGTTTTCGGCTGTGATAGACTTTACTGCATGTAGCCATCTGTTTCGTCTGTCGTTACTGCATCTCTTGCATAGCGTCTGCGATCTCTATAGACTTTCGTTTCCTACTCCTAAGCTTTTGTGCCATATGTCGCCGCCAGACGTTCAAGCAAATGGTCTTTGGCCGTCAATGTCTTTCCTCCCTTCTTAACTCCTTCGATGCCATCCTCGTATTGCTCTACACGCTTGCTCGGTACAGGGACCAACTCAGCATCGTCCAATGGATGGCAGAAGTAAGCCATTGAATACCTGTCTTCACCACCTCTCCTCGCGTCCTTGGGAAAGATGACTCTGTGTACTGTGCTCTTCAACAAGCCATTTGTCCAATAAGCTAGCAAGTCACCGATGTTCACCAGGATGGGCAAAGGCTTTGAAGGGTCGCTGAGCAAGGTGCCATGAGGATCAACTGGCACACTTTCCCACTCGCCAGAGGGCGTCTTGATCTCCAAGCCTGGTTGACCTGGCAGTTGGAAGAGGAGCGTTAAAGTGCCGTAGTCACTGTGAGCCTGTTGTGTAACATGTTCAGTCAAGAGTAGGGTCGCGAAGGACGAAACAAAAGCTTACACCTGCGCGGATATCATCTTCATCTGGAGCCAGAGTATCTGGAACAGAAGGATAGTACAGTAAACGCATGATACTTCCTGATGGTCCTTTGGTTTGATCGTGTCGCGAGCTAAACCAATCGGATGGCATTTCCAATGCTTCGGCAAAGAGCTGGAGAAGCTTGTTGCAGAGAGCATGACAGGAGTGGCTAAAGTCTGCTACGGTGTTGACTTTTGTAGAGAAGGGCTCGGGAAGGGGTTGGTTGGGTTTGTTGCAGTCGAATTCACCAAGGTTGAAGGCTCTAGAGGAGTATTAGTTTCGAGATACAGAATGGAAGATAAATCTGTTGTACTCTTTGAAGTCACCTCTCTGGACTCAGGTTAGCTTGAATAAATAGTGTACGGATGACATAGCCCTACCTTCTGGTTACCAGGATCAAGCGTCTCTTGCTGCATAGACACCCATCCTCGATTATTCTGTGTAGGACATTTTTGCTTGTTCTCAATCGGACCTTTGAAGAATTGTGTGCTCTGGTACTATTATCAGCCAACTGCCTCTCACTCATGAACTAAGTTATTCTTTACCAGATTGAACATCGTTTGAACTTTGGTCGGTGGCATGCCCGCGGCTGCATTGTTCTCAACAAACACAAAGCCATTATTTGCCGCGGCATCAAGAAGCTGTGTCGCGGCATGTGGGTTTGAGGGAGATATGTCGATGACCGGAATTTGAGCCGATGATCTCGACATAGCTGCTGAACTAGGAAGTATTGAGGTGGAAATGATGGAGAGATGAGCTGGTGGTTGATATGACACCTGCTCGTATCTCGTTTCGGCTAAGAGCCCGCTATCTGATCTTCGCTGGTCACCGTTTATCGCGACATACATTGCGAACACTTCTCGAAGTCGACAAATGTATATTTGTGACAGTTTAGATATTGACACACGAAAATGTCTTTGGAATCGCATGCCAACTTAGTGAACGTAGATAATACAATGTCATAACTATGCACAGCTATTCTCAAGTACCACCTCAAAACACCTGATGGTTCCAATATTAGTAAAAACGCCATTTGTTGGATCTATCCTACCCATATCTGCGGCCTGCCCGTTCTTTGGATGTCGCAAGCTCGCGACCGACCGCTTCCTCGTCAATGAGTGTCTCATGCAGTTTTCATCACACCGATAATCTCAGAGTACGGGTAGGGAGTTGACTAAAGGGCATCATCATCAATAACCACTTCCTCTCGCATACAGTACTCACGAATCAAGACGACCGCAACCAGCGTAATGACTGCAGCCAGTGTGGCTCATCACACCCAACTGTGAAAGATCCTGGTTTCGCTAGGATGAAACTTGACCATGGATGATTTCTCGAAAGACTTGAACCAGGTCTGCATGGGCTATGAGAAATGACCATCAATTCTAGCTCCGACGGCGCTAGTCACAAGCTGAGAGAGCAAATCCTCGTGATACGCGTGAAAAGATAGTTGTTCTAGCTTCGGACAGTGGCGAAGCAGAACATCTGCGATTTGTAAAGCTCGCTCGCTGTACGGGGCACTTGCGGCTCTGCGAGACTTTAGCATTGCTTGGTTCTCCGATGTGTCCTACCACAACTTCTTACCTTCTTGTTCGACCCTCAACGAAAGGCGCTTCAATAACAAATCTAACCAGACTTGGGAACAGGGGATTGGTCAGCCTTGACCAATCACTAAGATCGAATTCGCCAAAGAAATCGAAACTTTCCATGTTTGGATGCGTTCTGGCGAGAGATGTGAGTGTCTCGATGGTGATATCGCAATCCAGCTTAAAATCGAGGCTGGTCAAGTTTGGCAAATTCGAGATGAATTCAGCGAATATACCATCATCCATCCACGTTGCTTCGAGTAATGCTCCTCTCGACTCTATTAGAAGAACTTCCAATCCTTTCAGATTTTCCAGAGCACGGAATCCTTGTGGAGACAGTTCTGTGTCATCAAGGAACGTCAACTCAAGGTGGGTCAAGTTTGATAGTGGTTTGAGAGATGCTAGGGCATCGTCATCAGAGTGCTCGATAATCAAGAACAGTATAGATAGGGAGGGAGCGGCAGAAGCTAAATGTGCGACGGATCCTGACTCTACTCTCATGTGAAGATTTTGGAGCTTGCTGAAAGGGTCCGGACTCATGCCTAGACCCATCAGTATTGCGTGGTCTTCTGCTAGAGGCCTGATGTCGAGCTTTTCCAAACTCTCAAGACTAGCCAAGCCTGCGAACAGCTCTGGCGTAACGAGCTCAGTCCAGCCGTGGCCAAGGTGGATGACCTCTAGAGATTCATGACTTGTAAAGAAGTCGAGAAGTTGGTCCTGGCTAGATTCATCTATCGGGTCTTCAAGATTTAGTTCTTCCAGGGTAGGGCAATTGGATGCTAGTGTCGTGAGAGCATTCTCGCATATCCCGCCTCCCCAGAAGTGGAATTCCATTAGCTGCGGCTGCATGTATTGGGTGAGATATAGCTTTTCATGTTTCTCGAGCTTAACTCTTGCGACGTGAACGATTTTCAAGCGCGGAAAACTCAAGTCCTTGAAGGTCGCATGATGCTTTGAGTCGTCTTCTCCCTCGAAGAACAGTTCCGATATCTTGTTGGCATAGTACTGTCTTCGGTCTGGTGATACAGCAGCAAGTGCCGTCACTGGTGGACATTTCCACAATATGTAGGAGCCAGCTTCAGCCCATTCGCGGTTCACCAACATAGCATTACGAAGCGAGTTTTGTGCGGCACTGTATCTCTCGCCCTAATCAACTTGCTTCATCACAAGGAGCAGAAGCTCTGGTGGCAGTCGAAGGTTGGTCATTCCCAATCAAAGGGGACCAATGTCTGTCGCGTTCTTGCTGTGAAGCTGTATTGACGTTTGACAACACGGCAGTCTTGGGAAGCTGCCGGTACCGCAAAGTCGAAAGGGCCGACTCTAGCAAGCCACACGTTGAAACCAAAGATTGGCTTCATTGATCCAAAAGCGACCCCGTTTCATGGACATGGTGCTTTAGCACACAAGACTTTATTCAGAGCCTTTTGAAGGCAGTCGGCGGCGCATTCTGTCAATCTTCCATAGCTCTCAGCTGGGAAGCTCGGCAAATGATGTACCTAGGTGCCTAGGTATTCACAGCAGATCTGATAACCGCGGGATCAACCCTTGAACAAGGGTCCGCATGTGGACGATGGCGCGCACGCAATGGTCAACGAGTTCAACAACAATTGCAAAATGGTTGACTGCTCGGCGCACAAAACACGGCTAAAATGATTGAATGATGTTTTATCGAGCTCGGATTTAAGAGAAGCACAGGGCTGGTCAGCGAAAAAAGCAGGCTTCAGCAGGGCGTCTTGGATTGCCAGGATGTACAATGCTGGCAACAGAAACGCAAAACGTATAGATAGGGCAGCAAGTCAGAAGACACATTTGCAGATGTTCATTCCAAGTAAAAAGGAGAAGTGCAGCAATAGGTAATGACAGCAGTAGGGAGTTGATGGGATCTGAGTTAAATGCTGGGCCCAAGCGTTTTCTTGCAAGGCGGGCGTTAGTTGGGTCATCGCGCAGGGCAAAAAGTTCAGAGTCGAAGCTCTTATCGGGACTTTATTTTGTTATTGGGAAGACGGAGCACAACCTTCTCTCCGTTCAACCACTCCCACCCCTCTCCTCTCACCCCCACCTCTCCCTCTGATGGCTGCCGCATCAGCTATGAGGCCTGTAGTCGCCTCGATGCGCGCTGCAATTGGTGCTTCCAAGCGCACCTTTGCGACCGCTAACAGCCAGAGCTTCACATCGCGTGTCCAGCCCTCGCCCCGCGCCACCCTGTCCCAGCTTCAGTTGCGCCAGTCCTTCAGACGTTCCTACGCCGATGCTGTCAAGCCGAAGAAGAGCGGTTTCCGCTTCTTCCGTTGGGCATGGAGAGCTACCTACCTGTCTGCCATTGCTGGCCTTGCCTACACTGCTTACGGCATCTACGAGATGAAGAACCCTGGCGAGCAAGCCGAGCCCGACCCGACCAAGAAGACTCTTGTTATTCTCGGTATGTGTTCCGAGCGCCTGCGACATAGCATCCATGAGGTCTGAGCTGACAACAACAACCAGGTACCGGCTGGGGTGCCGTCTCCCTCCTCAAGAAGCTCGATACCGAAAACTACAACGTCATTGTCGTCTCTCCTCGCAACTACTTCCTCTTCACACCTCTCCTGCCCTCTTGCACAACCGGTACAATCGAGCATCGCTCCATCATGGAGCCTGTTCGCAACTTCCTCCGTCACAAGAAAGCCGCCGTCAAGTTCTACGAAGCCGAAGCCACAAAGATTGACTACGCTAAGAAGGTTGTCTACATCAATGATGACTCCGAGGTCAAGGGTGCTACTTCTTCGACCGAGGTTCCTTTCGATATGCTCGTCGTCGGTGTCGGCGCCGAGAACGCTACTTTCGGTAGGTCGAATGTCCAGCACGAGACACCAGAGGAGATGCTGACATGTCTTGCTTAGGTATTCCTGGTGTCCGCGAGCACTCTTGCTTCTTGAAGGAGGTCAATGATGCTCAACGTATCCGCAAGCGTATTATGGACTGCTGTGAGACTGCCACTTTCAAGGACCAGAGCCCCGAGGACCGCAAGCGTCTTTTGCACATGGTTGTTGTTGGTGGTGGCCCTACTGGTGTCGAGTTCGCTGGTGAGCTCCAGGATTTCTTCGAGAACGACCTCAAGACCTGGATGCCTGAAATCGCCGACGAGTTCAAGGTTACTCTTGTTGAAGCCCTTCCCAGCGTACGTTTTTCCGTATTCGAAATGTGGCCTTTGGTGAGATTGCTGACTATGCGTTCCAGGTTCTTCCCATGTTCTCCAAGCAATTAATCGACTACACCGAGCAGACCTTCAAGGAGGAGACCATTGAAATCCGTACCAAGACCATGGTTAAGAACGTCACTAAGGACTACATTGAGGCCGAGTACGCTGGTCCTGATGGCAAGAAGGTTATGGAGAAGATTCCTTACGGCCTGCTTGTCTGGGCCACTGGTAACGCTCTTCGTCCCGTTGTCAAGGATTTGATGTCGCAGATTCCCGCTCAGGCCGATGCTCGTCGTGGTTTGAACGTCAACGAGTACCTGGTCGTCAAGGGTGCCGAGAACGTCTGGGCTGTCGGTGACTGTGCTGTCGCAAACTACGCTCCCACTGCTCAGGTCGCCGCTCAGGAGGGTGCTTTCCTTGCCCGCCTCTTCAACCAGATGGCCAAGACCGAGGCGATTGAGACAGAACTCCAGAACTTGTCTGTTGCTCAAGAGACCGCTCCCAACAAGGACGCCCGTGACCAGATCTTTGCCAACATCAAGGATCTCCAGAAGCGTCTGCGTCGCACCAAACAGATGGGTCCTTTCGAGTACTCTCACCAGGGTTCGCTCGCATACATTGGTAGCGAGAAGGCCGTTGCCGATATCTCCTGGTTGACTGGTAACATTGCCACTGGTGGCACTGTCACATACTTCTTCTGGCGCAGCGCCTACCTCAGCATGTGCTTCAGCAGTAAGTTTTTCCCATAATGCTCTTTCTGTGTCCAGATCAGCGGTCGCGTGGAAGAAGAGAAGAAACAAAACGAAAGAGAACTCGAAGCTAACGAAATCGAAAACAGCTCGCAACCGTGTCCTCGTCCTCATGGACTGGATCAAGGCAAAGACCTTTGGTCGTGACGTCTCCCGCGAATAAGCGCCCAACACCAAATTCTTTCTTCGACTTGATGCTGCATCCCTCACACGACACTCACCTGATGCCCCACACCGTACCCACCGATGATCGACAGATGGGAACAGCAGAACAGGAGGGGGAAAAGAACAACAAACCCCAAAAATCAAAAACTCATACTCTTTCTTTTTGTCATGCAACAAAAACTTTCCGAATAGACATTGGGGCGTGGGCAGGAGCGCAATCAGGGTGGGTGACTTCCTTTCACAGCAAGGCGTAATCTTTCTTTCTTGTAGCAATATGATATCAAATTTTCAAAGAAACTCACTTACATGGTCGTTTTCTTCCGTGCTGTTTGACAAGTCAATTGAGTACGTAGAAGGAGAAGAAAGAAAGTATTCAATTTTCTGTTTTCATGAGAGTTTTGATGAGTTGGTTTGTTCTTTGATGCCCGGAGGACTTTCGCCAAATCTCGGAACAAAGGCGGACTGGATTGTGGAGCCGAGAAGGCAGGTCACCCGATCCGCTCCGCCTTGAAGAGGAAGACAGACGACATGTCATGCCGTTCTGCTCGACTATACGGCAGACGAATATGGCAGATGGACATGGCAAATGAACATGGCAACTGAACGTGGTGAGCAGCCATGGCAGATGAACATGGCAGGCAGGACACAAAAAACACATAGTAAGCACTCAAAGTTCAAACAAAGACATGGCAGTAAAAAGGGTAAACGTGTGTGATTGCGATATCAACCCGAACCATTTCCTCCTTCTCTGGGATCCGTAGAGAAAAACAAGAAAAAGCGGACGAAAAAAAAAAAGACAATAGAATACGAAATGGCAGGAACCAAGTCCTCGGTCTTCTGCGGACCTCTTGTCCCGCAAAACTGTTAAAACCCTAAGACAAGCCATACTGCGCCGGGAAGATGATGTGTGAAGTGTGGGAGGAAATGATGGGGTTAGGGGTTACATGACGGGGCATCTTGATGATGTTGTTTTTCTCCTCTTCGTGATCCATGTTCATGACAGATCGTTGGAACTCCGGGGATGTGGTGGGTGTGGTGTAGGTGCTTGGTGTAAGGGGTTCCGTGATGTTGCAAGCAATGGTGGTGGGGGTCACACTCGTAGTACGGAGTGTTGGCGATGGCTGTATGCCGAAGTATCGCAAGCTGTAGCTATAGCTGACTGTTGCAATACATGAGTAGAGATGCAGTGCATTCCGCAGCAATGGTGTCTCTACCAAGGTGAGTTGCCTCCAGCAGAAGCTGCACCCAAGAACGAGGGCCTGTACTGCATCCAGGACCTCAAGCCAGTAACAAGACTGCACTCAGGATATAAGGCAAACTTACATATCCATCGAGTCACCGCCGTTGGCAAAGTTGAAGTTTTGCTGTTGCTGCTGAGCACCAAAGCCGAACTGACCATCTTGGCCGGCCTGAGGAGCGAGCTCGTTCATGTCACCCTCAGCCTCCTCGTCAGAGAAGTACTTCTCAATGATGTTGTATGCCTTCATGTAAATCTCCTCGTTGGCGTTGTTCTGGCAGTCGTGGATCTTCTCCATGCCACCGCACTCCTCGATGAAGAGAGCGTAACGGTTGACGGGAGGCTCGTTGGTGCCCTCGGCAGCCTCCTTGTCCATGTCACCAACCTTGAGAATGTTCTCAAGGCCGTCAAGAGCGACCTGGATGATCTTGTTGTCAGGGCACGACAGCAAGTCACACAGAGGACGGATGGCACCCTGGTGAACAAGGTAGCGAATCTGGTCGGGCTTCTGGAGACCACCAGAAGTAGCGTTGGAGATGGCCCAGCAAGCCTCCTTGCGGGTCTTGAAGTCACCGTTGGAAAGAAGGTGGATGAGGGGGGCCATCAGGTTGGCGTCGATGACAGCCTGGATCTGAGTGGAGTTGCCAGCAGTGATGTTGCTGATGGTCCAGCAAGCCTCCTTGCGGATGCCATCCTTGGTGGAGCTCAAAAGAGAGAGCAGAGCGGGCAGAGCGCCGCAGTTGATGATGACCTGGGTCTGAACGTCGTCTCCGGTAACAATGTTGCCGACTGAACGGAGAGCAGGGGTCTGGACAGAGGTGGAGGCATGCATAAGCAGTTCGACAAGACGACGAGGGATGTTGGCCTCGATGACAGCTTGGATCTTGTCGTTGGAACCGTCAGAGAGGTATGAGATGGCCCAGCAGGCGTCAATGAGGACCTCATCGTCGAGAGAGTAAACGAGCTTGGCAAGGACAGGAAGGGCAGGAGCGATCTATACGAGCACGTGGTCAGCAGGAAGCGCAAACGGCCAAAAGAGTGCGGGACAACATACGGTGTTCCAGTCCGGCTGGGGGGTCTTTCCGCGGCAGAAGTTGCTCAGAGTCCAGGTGGCGTTGCGGAGCATGCTGAGCTTGCGGCTGTCACCAAGAAGGGCGACCAGAGGCTGGAGGGCGCCGCACTGCAAGACAAAGTCTCTGCATTGCGGGCTGTCACCAGCAATGTTACCGAGGGCCCAGACAGCCTGCTCGCGGACATCGGGCTCAGGGCTCTTGAGCAGCTCGACAAAGATGGGGACAGCGCCGGCGTTAATGACGACCTGTGTTTGTTGGGCAGAACCAGAAGCAATGTTGGTCAATGCCCAGGCAGCCTCAAACTGGACGAGGGTATGGGGAGAGCGGAGGAACTCGACAAAACGGCCAACGACGTTGGTCTCGATGACCTTCTCGATGGGAGGGTTGCGCTCTTTTGAGAGCAGCTTGCGGAACTTTGTGGTGGCAGCGATCTGGTCCTCAATCTTGTCTGAGAAAACACCCTGGACCATCTGGGGGAGCTCTTCGTTCAACTGGGTACGTCATGTCAGCAGACGGTCAACAGAGGAGTGAGTGGTTCAGGTTACCTGGCTCTCAATAGTTGTCGACTCATCATCACTGTCAGGGGCGGCGCCCAGTGAGGCACCAAGAGTCTCGCCGCGGGTGATTCCTCTTCTCTTTGCAAGGTTCTCCTCACGCTTCTGCTTTCTGATCTCGACCTGCTGTTCCTCGCGGCGGCGGCGAAGCTCATCGGGCTTGAGCAGGTTCTTTGCCTTGAAGGTGGTGCGGCGATGCTCGGGAATGTAGCGATCCGCCATGGTGAAGAGAGGTTGGCGTGGAGGAGCGGAGTGGGGGAGTGGTGAGAGGAGGGATGTTGGATGAGGAAAAGAAAAGCAGCAGTCAAAGTGATTTCTTTGATTACTGTGAGGGGTCCTCTTTTGCTTGGACGGGCAACAAAACAAATCCAGTGCCCAAAGCTCTGCGCAAAGAACCCACTCGTACAGGACGACAAGTCGTCAGAAGTCTTGGCCAAAGCTCGTGTGCTCGTCAATCAAATTTGGCCAACCACTTTCACTTGTTCCGAACGCGTCGCGTCTTCCCGTTCAAGCTCGAATTTACTCGACCGTCGTCAACTGAGCCAAGCATCATGAGCATGCTGCCTTCTTTAGAACAACATCAACCTGCTGGATGAATTCCCCTTTGTTCGTTGTGTTACTTGTTCCACAGTCACTATGGCTCAATCTCGTCCCAGTACGCTAATCAGCTTGGCTGATGCATACAAAAACTGCAAGTCTGCGAGTGCTGCTCCCATCATCAACCTCATGGGTATTGTCGTAGATGTCTTACAACCCATGACAAACATGAAGACTGGAGGTGTGTCAACTTGTCTCGTTTCAGGTCGCCCTTTCCTGCACTGATGCCATCTTCAGATTGGCAAATTACCTTTACACTTCAGGACTCGGACATGATGAAAATTCCTGTTATGACCAAAGGTCTCAAAGCTCGCTTCTTCGCAAGAACCAAGGAAGGGCTCCCTCCGACTCCATCTGTATGCGACGTCGTTCTCATACGCAGTTGCAAGGTATCTACAATTATGATACATTCCATACTCATACATCCATCCTTGACACTTTGCCCAGGTCATACCACTCTACGATACACCGTTGATAGTCGACGCGAGGAGGTTGACAAACATCATTATCTACCAGGCAGCATCAATACCAGAGCCAGGTTTTATGCAATCTTTTCTCGGTGAAAAAGACATTCCATCCCTGCCTCCAGACCCAAACCCAAAACCTCCAAAGACGGAGCAGGTCTACGCCATCACTCTCAAGCAACTTGCTCCATCTGTTGTCAATACTGCTGGTCCTTCCGATGCTGTTGCAATCCCTACTCGGCCTGCTGCTGATAGAGCTGGTCGCCCTCCACAGACCAATGGCAAGTTTCGCTTGATCACAAATGTCAACTACAATGACTATTGCGATCTTGCTGTTGAAGTCATAAAGAAGTTTCCAAACTCGAATGGCAATATGGAGCTGTATGTCACTGACTATACAGCCAACGATTTGTTGTACGACTATCCTGCTCCGGATGATGCAGATGCCGACGATGAATTCAGCAGGTATGATAGAACAAATACCCACAACAATTCTCAAAATGACCTTGAACTGAATAGGGATGGCGATTGCTACGGCTATATTTCGAACGTCACCGGGAAGCGCAAAAACTGGTCCGGACCTTGTGGTCGCCGTACTCTGCAAGTTGAACTCCTTCCTCCTCATGCAGGATATGCTCGCGACAAAGTCAAGGAAGGTGATTTTATTAAGCTTTCGAACGTTCGAATCAAGCAGAGCAATGCGAAAAAGATGGAAGGCAACCTCTGGCCAGACAGACAGTTCCCAGACAAGATCTTGGTTCAAAAATTGAAAGAGGCGAAGCAACTGAATGCTCTTGTCGACCGCCAAACAAATTATTGGAGAGATCGAAACGCCGAAGTCGAGACCAAGAAACAAAGCAAAGAAACTGGGAAGCAGGAAAAAAAATCGTCCAAGAGACAGAGAAAGAGGGATAACAAAGCTCGGAGGTTGGGTCTCAATAAGGATGAGACGGCTTCAACATCGGCTACTATTGTTAACAATCCGCACGGTAAGTTTAACTTGCTCAACCCGTTTGACCGTTCGCTTATTGCCCTCTAGTCAGCTGCGTGAAGTACGATGGTGTCCAAATCAGCACTCTCCAAGACATACTGTCTAGAGATCATTCCTACACTGGTAGGTCTGGGGTAAAGCTTGAACTGCCTTTTCTCAACGTCAAGCATAAGGTCAAAGTCAGAGTTGTCGATTTTTGGCCACCAATGCTGGAAGATTTCGCATCGCCTGCACCAGCTGCCGATGCCTCTGGAGGACTTTCGGACGATGATCTGAACACGGTCAGTCCGTTTCCAAGTCAAAAGTGGATCTGGGACTTCTTTCTACTTTTGGAAGACATCAAACCAGGCAGTGCGCCAGCACAGTTGTGGGCGCATGTAGATCACAGATACGCAGAGTTTCTGTTGTCTATGGATGAGGATGCTACCGAGTAAGTCGATTCCATACTGAGCTTGTAGCTTTATTGACTGTGATAGTCTGCGACGCGATACGCGAACACTTGCGAAGTTACGCGAGCAGATGGCAATTCTCTGGGGAAACTTGGAAGAACTCAAAACCGCGGCTTTGGCCAAACAACAGCCATTTCCAGCGCCTCAAGCCGTCGCCATCGAGGGTACAAACCTGTCGAACCTGCCGTTCCTCTGTTTTATCGCAGAATATGGTCAAGAACTGGATCAAGATGACATTGAATCAGCGGAATCATCAGCTTACACAATACTCTACGATATGTCCGGCGCTCGGATATTCCATGAATGAGGCTATGGCCAGATATGTCGGATCAACGCAAAAGTAATGACAGTCATGAAATCATTCAATTCCCATCACTTATATATAGTGGTGGCTCCAAAATATGTTTCCAATGTGTCGTCTGAATGTCGTCGTGATCGGTTTATCCATACTACCTGGCGATTAAGCTCAAGACTTGTTCTTCATCTCTCTCAAGGCGGCCATGACATCGATGGGGCTGTTCTTGCCAGTGGCCTTCTGAACGGTAGGGTCCTGCGAGACGTTAGTATGCTGGTCTGTTTTGGCATTGAGAGAAGTTACATCAAGTCTCATGAAGACGTTGTGAAGCTGCGAGAGCAGTGTTGTCAGTCACTGTATACAGGCGTGTAAATTTTCAGAGACCAACCTTCTCGTCACCAATGGTGAATTTGCCCTGAGTCTGCTTGTTGGCATTGGCGAAGGCCTCAAGTTTCTTGATGGGTTCGCCCTGCATGACTTGAATGCCAAACTTGACGTTGCCCTTGGTGTACTCGTGGCCAGGCTACAATAAAATCGTCAGTAAGGATGCATGTAGGTAAAAATGGCATTCTACTTACGTAGACCTTGGTGTCATCGGGCAGAGCAGCAAGAGTCTCATTCAAAGCCTTGTGCATCTCCTCGGCATTGCCTTCGAAGAATCGGCCACAGCCTACTCGCATGTTAGTTTCTGCCTACCGATATGTGACTTCTGTAAACTTGCCGCCGATGAAAAGAGTGTCTCCGGTGAAGACGGCTTTGTCGTTGCCGTCTTCGAACAAAAAGCAAATGCTGTCTTGAGTGTGGCACGGGGTGTGCAGAGCCTTGACCTTGATGTCGCCAATGTTGAAGGTCTCGCCATGGGCAGGTGTCTTTGTGACTTTGCTGCAGTCTTTACCACCGATTATGGGGAGAGGGTATGATTTGAGCTGGTTAAGAGTCAATCTTGCAGCTCTCTTCTCAAATGATCGCCACAAAACTTACCATCTCAACATTGCCGCCTGCATGATCGTGGTGGCTGGTTGTTCATAAGTGACAATCCTTCCGTCGTCGTGGGTAGTAGGGATGTGCTTACTGGTGGGTGTTGATGATGCTCTTGAGGTTGATAGCTCCACTGTCTACCTGCTTCTTGAGCACAGGAAGCACTCTTTAAAGCACAAATCAGTATGACTCTGTCGTCGTTGGTGCAAGTGCCGGCTCACTCTGGAGGGTTGGCGGGGTCAATGATGACAGCATCCTTAGACTTGTCGTCAACAACAAGGTAGGCGTAGTTGTTACCACTACCCTCCCCTACATCGCATGAGCTTCGGTATATCAAGCACTGCCAACTTGCTACTCACACATGGGAATTGACTGGATGTGCATGGCTCGGGAGATGACAGGCTGAGGCGGGGTCAATCGAAGGTAGAACCAAATGCAGGAAACAACGACACATACAAAAGCAGGTTTGAAGATGGGCTTGCGGATTGTTTGTCTGGCCAAAGTAAACAGACTCATGTGGCAGGATGGTCTTTGGTTGTGGTTTGGTGGTTGTGATGTCGGTGGTCTTTAAAATCGGTGGTCTTTAAAAGTGGCTTGTCATTGGAGTTGTCCATGCTTGCTTAGCCGGGACGGAGATAGTAGTGAACTCTCCGGCTTCTATATAGCGCCATCATGTCTTCAGCGTACACCCCAAAGAACACGAAGATGACTTGCGATGGGGGCCACTCAGGGAATAACATTGCCCTACGTAGGATTTTACATCACTGCTGAGATTTCATACTCTAATGATACAAGTTCTTGATGTGCTCAATTCTTGAACGTGCTATATGAGTTGATATTGCGTTCGTTATAGAAACCCATGCGTTCACAGAAACCGTTAAGTGACGTCAAGCATAATTGTTGGAAGCTGCGAAATCTGGTGAACTAAGGGCAAATACCTATCCGTCGCAAACCGAAAAACAAACATATCTGTCGTTCTTTCCTACTCGAAAGCAACCTTCCATGCTTGACAACTGACAAGCGTTGACATTTGCAGGAATTTGGGGACCGGACAGTGTTCAATTTCATCAATCCTTCGTCCAACATGAACTTGAATTCTTCATTCACCCCACGCGAGCTGCCTGAGCGACAGAAGAAACTCCAGCCGATCCTTGGAATCCCTGTACCATATCTCTTTGCAGCAACATCTGCCGCCGCCGTCGCCTTATTCAATTGGCCACTGAGATGGATTCTCTCGGGTGCTGCCATTCTGACATTCATCATCCTCTCCGGCGCCGCTAATGGTCGCCGGATCCTGCCCTTCTTCAATATCTGGTCTCTGTTACTCTTGATCAATCTAACCTATGGAGTTGCTGCTACCTCCTGGCTCTTGCATGGCGCTTTTGTCGCAACATGCTATCCTGCAATCTTCTTGACATGTCTTTTCCAATTCGACCTTGTTGGAAGGTTCGTCAGAAGACGCATCAGAAATGTGCTCAAACAGCTTCAATTCATTGACGACCAGATCGCCTTCTTTGACATACCAGCACTGGAGATCGATGTCGACGTTAACGGACTGATGAATATCCGTGGTATGACCTTCCGGTTGTCTTCACTGATGATCATCGCACACGGCGTGGAAGTCGGCATCAAATTCTCCGACGACATGGAAGTCGCCATTGCGGTCGACGAGGTCCGCATCGCTCTTTTCAGAAGAATCGACATCTCCGACGTATATGCCAATGTCAAGGGTGGTGAGCGTGAAATGTCACTTAGACAGTTGGCAGAGAATGGCAGAACACCTACCGACGATTCATTCATGGTTTCAGAAACCCCTCTTCTTGCCACTGCGGCCAAGACGAGCGATACACGTGCTCCCATGGAGGCTATGAAGGAAAGAATGACAGATGGTTCTGCTCCCCAGCCTATATCTCCCGGTGTCGGTTTAAAGGGAGTCAAACAGCTCTCGCCTGACGATGACCACGCAAGGGAGACCTACAACGCTATTCTAAGCTACATTCAAGAGACCAGCATCATCACTGTCAGTCAGCAGGAGGTCCAACAGACACTGAAACAAAAACATGTCGATGGCGAGGTTCTTGATAACAAGAAGGACTATCGCTCTGCGATTTGCTCACAGCTGCACGGCAAACCCACTGTCCCTCACTGTAGCACGCGTTCCATTCGTGTCTCTACTCTGCAGCGGGATCTGCCGATGCGAAAGTTCCTCCACAGACTTCCATTCCTCCTCAGATGTCTTCTGAACCCAATTGCGTACTTCCATCCAATTTACGTCAAGTCCATCACTGCTGGAGGCTCAGGTGCCATGATCGAAACCATGCTCCATCAACAGATTTTCCAGGATCACCCAGAGCAAGCTTCGGACGTTAAGCATCTCAAGAAGCGCATTTCTGCCTGGCTAAAGGACGCCAACTTTGTGTTTGAAGCTGAGAAAATCACTGCTATGGCTTCTGTACCCATCAACCCAGTCTTCAACATCGTTTCAGATCTTCTATTCGACGACATCATGGTCTACAGAACTGTCAAGGAAGAGGTCGACTACAATCAGATTGTTCGTCTTGGAGGAGCGGACGCAAGGATTAGTGTGCCGTCATTCCTCTTGCCTCATCACGAACACATCTTGCCTCCTGTCCCAACCTCGGAGGATAAGGCTGCTCAACAAGAAAAGATTGACACCGCCGATAGTCAGCCGAAAACTATTCAAGCTGAACAGGAAATGGCCCAGCTGCGCAAGGATGAAACTAACGTCAACATCTCCGCTCACGTGCGCCTACCTGCTTGTTTCGACCAAAATCTACTCGACTTCATCGCAGCCTTGGTCAAGGCGACCAAGATCGTAGAGATGGACAGAGTTGAGAAGTCTTTGGATAAGGAAATCCACGGCTTTAGAGAATTCACAAAGGCAGTCAGAACTGATCTCAATGACAAGATGAGGAAAGTCGCTATGGATGCTGCTGCCAACGACAAGTGGATCGCAAAGTTGGTCGGCAAGGTGACCAAGAAACTCGAGACGATGCAGGGAGATGTCGGTTACAGTGGTGACCTGCCGGTGCCTCTTGATGTATACCGCAAGAAGGCGGAACCTGCCAGCAAGCTTATGCCTTGATGAGAATATGAAAGAAGCAAGTGTATCAGACATAGATTAATTGTATCAGCAACACGGATAAAGAACCAATAAAATGACCAAAGATAAACACACGATTGTAGTAAGATCGTTATCGAAAATCCAACTCGACAAAAGCAAGGATTAATGAGCACAAAGAAGGAAAAGTTCTTCAAAGTCTCCATAACAACTCCACTTTCTCAATTGAAGCTGCCAACCCCACCAGGTCGTGCCTTCCATGCCATTGCATCCTCGATCCCTCGTTCGTAAGCTTCTTTCTTCTCCAACTCCCTTCTTTTCTGTGCTGCCTCAACGGCTCTTCTGGTTGCTCCTTCCGCCTGTCTGAGTTCCATGTGATCCAGACGTTCATTCAAGCGTTCGAGCATCGAAGTATTATCCAACTCCCAAGTTTGTTGTGGCTGGTATCGTTGGGGTTGATAGAATGAATAGTTTGCTTTTGGTTCTGGGGGTTCTGGGGCCGATGGTCTTGTGTAGTTATCTGGGGTATACATGCTAGAACCACGAGCGTTTGGAACCGGTTGTGGAGCATGCTGTCTATCATGGATCCCATACGGTTCGTCATCAAAGCTGACAGTACGTCGGGTTTGGAGTTTGTAGTCGGTTTGACTTCTTTGAGGCATCTTGAGAGGCTGTTCCTGTTGTCGATCTTGGTTCGGACGGAGGAAACTGTGTGCCGCAAGCTGTTGACCGAAACGTCCTGGTGCGTGAGCATCTCCCTCGTGATATTGGAATTGCGGCGCAACGCCGTCTCCCGACACTGAAGTTGGAGGTGAGCTCTCCTCGAGAGATGCAAGAGTTGAGGACTGATCATCTAGACTTGAAGATGATCGAGAACAGCTTAGCTGGGCTTGAGTCCTCCAGAAGAGCACGTCTTCTCGTCGCAGTCGTTCGGCACTGCGTTTTGCATGTCTCGTTTGCTGCTGGGATTGCGGTGATGGAAGTGGTGATGGCTCCATTTCAGGGTTATAATCAGGCCATTCCGAATCTGTAGGAGCCTGAATCTTTGTGATTGGAGATGCCCTATTAGCCTCTGAATCTGTGGCACGATGTGAAGCAGCGAGTACAGGAGCATTGTTGTTCGCGTGGTGATACTGTCTAGCCATACTTGGCTCCACTGCTTCTTCATATGGATTCCTGGACTGCTTCCCAAAGTAGTCTTGCTCGCAATTTGTTGACTGCAGTCCGAGATGTGGCGGGGTTCTCTGTGTCGTAGACCCTTCAAACTGCCGTTCGATAGGCATAGTGTGAGAGTCGCATCTGAAATCTGGTACTATGGGTGGAGACTGCTGTGAAAACCATGGTTCATGTAGAGCTGATTGGCCTTGTGGCTCTTCGAAGACTCTGCCGCCCGCCTGTGTACGAACATTGGAATTCACATTGGCCATATATGCAAGAGCATTCTGAACGTGATGCTGATCGTTTTGAACTTCAGAACCCGGCAGTGGCCGCTGTTGATCCAGTCGATTTCGAAGCATATTTTCATGCTCGATATTGGTTGACGGCGATTGCCAGAGTGGAGCTTGGTTGTTCCATGTTGGGCTTGGACCTTGCAACCTAGCAGACGGCAACGGACTTGCCATCGATGGCACGCTGATGACATGAGTATCGCCAATACTCAAATCAGGCATGACCTCGATCACGTTCTCGCCGATTGGCTTTCTGGCTCTAGCCTGTCCCTTAAATTCCCTTCTGGGTGGAGGAAGACCTTGGTCACGTTTTGTATTTGTCTGTTCCAGCAGGGAATTGGAAAGATCGTTGAGGTCAGAGATGTTGCTTGCCACACTAGCGCTAGTCGTCTCATGGCCTGGTCTTGCCTTCTCGACTTTTCTTCTGTCATCCCTACTCCATATTATACGAATGAAAGTGGTCTCTCTGATCCTCGTCCTGAGATTGTTGAGGACCTCACGGTGTATGGCTGCTATCTCCCAACGAGCGTGTTTGTTCGTCTCATCTCGCCTTTGTTGCTGGATAAGAACCTCAACTTGTTGACGCTGGTCCGTTGATAGGGCTTCATACATGTCGATGAGCGATTTTGCCTTGAGCTGCTTCTTGACTTGAGATTCAAGTTCGTCAGATGGCAGTGTCGTCTGTACGACTGCTGCTCGCTTCCAGCTTAGAGCCCCATCCTTGGTTTTAGGAGCAGCTTTGGTAAGTTTCCAGCAATGGAAAGTTGCAAGGATCGGGGCAGATTGTTTCTTGCGATGTTTGGTGTCTATCTGCCTGTTGAGTGGAGCGTTATAGACGGAGTCAGAGCCTTCGACGATATCAATCAGAAAATCGTCTGGAGTACACAAAAAATCCGATGGCATAGCGTGATGTGAATATGCATTAGCTGGAGGTACGGGTATCCTCTGGGCCATGGCTGGTAGGATTGACGTTCGAAGACTTTGTGACAAAGTGGGCTGATCTTTAGCTTCGAACAGATATGTTAACTTCCTTTTGATCCAGACTTATCGGCAAAGATCAGAGTCGAAATCACAACAGGGTTGGGGGAGGACATGCCCACCTTTATAAGCTTGTTCTTGCAAGTCACGGCTATCTTCGACTGCCTGTTCTCGCATCGCATGACTTCGTGCATCGCATAAACTCTACCTCGTGAAAAAAACCTCAATGCAAAGATAACGGGTGGGATGAATAATTGTGTACAAGGTTGCTGGGGACATCCAGGTACCCGCGACTCAAGACACGGCTCCTGGATTCTAAGACCATCACTGCACCTGTGCTGTGCCCTTGACCACACCTCCTACGAAAGCTGGTGCGTGTATTATCATGTCCAAGATCATGGCAACCATGAAAGCTCGAGCCAGTTCATCCAGAGCGGTACGCAGGTCTACGAGATTGCGTCTTACGACGACACCCACTCAACTGAAGCATGACCAACCCTAAGTTTAGGCATTGGCCAACCCAAGTTTTGTGCCTTTTCGCACTGAAACAAGAACAGGATGTAGGAGTAGCCCTTTCGCGAAAAGAAGTGTGGTCACAAGTCAAGCGCCAGGTGGGAAGGCATGATCGAGCCGAGCAATTATTCAAGGCATGGCAGGATGCAGGCAGTAACATAAGGATTGCTCTGACCAAGCCACCCGCAAGAGGTTCTCTATCGTCCTTCCCAGGATCCGGGATAATCAAGCTGTCCGGATCGCGTCCATATCTGGAAGTATGGCTGACTCACAATGATTCGTCACTAAGAATGTCGTGCGCTCGAATGTGCTGTATTGCGTACATCAGAGTATAAGTCGTAGTCGTAGTTTCAACCATGTGTCTAATCATCCTGGTAGGTGACTTGTAGCTGTTCGATGCTGACAGGGTGCTAATGCACTCTGCGCTGGCAAAGGCTTGCAGCTCTCCAATGGGGAACGTCGAGTCGAGGCCCACCTGATGAAAGCCACGCAGTGATAACCTGCAAAGCACTCCTCCAAGCACGACTGAACATGGTCTTTAGGCGAGATACCATGCACCCTTAGATCCAGACTCGGAGACTTGATGAAAGTCTGAATGACAATGCGACTGAAGCAGATGACATTCTGGTAGCCAAGCACATGGAAAGAATATTGTCTCTTGGTGAGATGCAAGTCACGCTCGCTTGTAGATGCGCTAGGAATCGTGGATGTGCTGAGTTCGTGGATGAGATGGCTTGATCTGAGATGACCTCTCCGTGATTTCCTTTTGCTTGAGCCGTGTCGGGGTCAGATTATCGGCTAGAATGGGTTTGTCAATAGGAGCAATCAAAAGACAGCAGTCAATGAAAGCGATGAAACAAGATGCAACTAGGTGAATCTAGGGCAAGGCAGGCGTCACGAGGGCGCCAACAAATCGAAGGCTGAAGGAAGGAGCAAAACAAGTCTTTGTTGTTCGTGATGGTGGACGGAGATACGAGAAGCATCCCCAGACTCTTCGGAGGTTTGGGGGAAAGAGCGGTTTCGGCACCGGCATCTCCTCGATCACCGGACGGCAACGAGACGCGACCATGGAAACTTTTGGATGCCTCTCTGTCTTCATCTTGTCCGGCGCTGCATCCAGCTGGGCATTCTTCTCATCTCTGCTCGGTCAGATTCTTCCAGGTACTGATACAATCAATTGAACACCTCGGCGCATTTATCAAGCCGACTCTTCTGCTCCACGCGGGTCCGGCGATAAGGCTTATATTTCTAATCGTCACAACTTAGCCTGATTGCCCTTGCATACCTTGGGTGTTTTCTGCTTCCTGCCCAGCAGCTATGGACGACTACCGCTTCCAATTCAGCCCGCAAGACTCTGCCTCCCAATTCCACTCGATGTCGCCAAATCTGCTGAACGGTCCGTCAAGGCGGGACTCTTACCGTCGTCGCAACAGCCTGCCCACCGCCGTCGCTTCCAGTCCTTCCAACCAAGCCCTCGGTATCCCTACACCAGAAATCTCCTCACGGAATGGCCCTTCTGCCTCGGAATTATCTGCTGCCATCTCTGAGCTCTCACGATCGGGCACTCCGTCCATGGTACAACTGGCCGCCTTGACCAGCCCTTGCTTCTTCCACCGCCGCTTCGGTGACGCCGTCAACATTGAAAAAGTTCTGGAGGAGATAAAAGAGGATGACCAGCTGTCACACAGCCGTCTTATGCAGACGGCTGCCAGTGTTCGCGAGGTCTCACGCCAACTACAAAGACGTTCCACCAAGCAAGCCGTACGCAATGTCATGATAGTCACGAAGGCCCGTGACAATGCCTTGGTTGATTTGACGCGCGAGTTGGCCGAATGGCTACTCGTCAAGCCGCGATATGGTAGCGACGTGGGTGTCAATGTCTACGTCGACTCAAAGCTACGCCGCTCTAAGCGCTTCGACACAGATTCGTTGATTGCCAAGGACAGCCGCTTTGAGAGCATGCTTCGTTTCTGGACCCCTGCTCTCTGTTGGGCTTCGCCTGAACTGTTTGATCTCGTCATCACTCTTGGAGGGGATGGCACTGTTCTCTTCACCTCGTGGCTGTTTCAACGCATCGTTCCCCCCGTCATGTCCTTCTCATTAGGGTCTCTGGGCTTCCTTACAAATTTCCAATTCAACCAGTACAAACATCAACTAGACCGCATCATGGGCGATGCCGGTATGAGAGTGACAATGCGTATGCGATTCACCTGTACAGTCTATCGAGCGGCTGCGTCAAATTCCTCATCATCCCTGCCCCCTCATAACTCCTCCGACCCCTCATATCCTGCGACAATAAATCCGACCAAAATCGAGGGCGAGACTCACGAAGTACTCAACGAGCTAGTTATTGACCGAGGACCTTCGTCATACATTTCTTCGCTGGATCTGTACGCCAATGATTCATTAGTCACTCGCATTTCAGCCGATGGTGTCATTCTTAGTACACCGACAGGGTCTACCGCATATTCACTATCAGCAGGTGGAAGTCTGGTACATCCAGAGATACCCGCTATACTACTCACACCTATCTGTCCACATACTCTGTCCTTCCGTCCAATGATCTTGAATGACTCCATGGAACTGAAGGTCTCGGTCCCTAGCAAAGGCCGAGGTGGTGGCTTCGTCAGCTTCGATGGTAAGGGACGAATCGAGCTCGGTCTAGGCGACGAGGTTGTCGTTAGAGCCAGCAAGTATCCTTTCCCGACCGTCCTGAGTCAACCAATGGAATGGTTCGACGCCATCAGCCGCACGTTACGCTGGAACACCAGAGCTGCTGACCAGAAAGACTGGGCAGGAAGAGATGCGGACGAGAGGGACGAGGAATTTGACGAGGATGGTGCCCAAAAGAGTAACAAAGAACCAGAGTTCGATATAGATTTTGAAGACGAGATGGATAGCGTCCGAGATTCTGGATACTCCGGGTCGAGTAGCACGGCATGAGCAACGAGCTGCTATGGTCCTCTTGCATTCTCGTTGGATTCAAAAGACGCAACTAGTCCTTACGGACGTATAGAGGTCGCGTCGAGAGGATTAGTGGTGCTGCAAGCCAAGGCATGGGAATGTTTACGAAATTTTATCCGTAGATTGCGGATTGATGCTGCATAAGCATAACGACGCGGAAAGAGCGTCTATTTCTTCAATTGTTGTTTTGCTGATGACTTGCATACACATCACGACTGGATCGAAGACCGGAAGAACGGGGAGGAACTTAGAACCAAACGAATAATGCACGCACATGTAACTCCTATTTTTATGGTTTGCTCTTCATCTTGCAGCAAGGTCCTTGCAGTCGGAAGTTGTTCCTCGCGGAAGTGACGCGGATCCTGGCCCTGATTTCCCCGTTTGGGTCTTCCGAGCGAAAGAGTCAAAGATCGCCAGCACATTTTCCTGTGCCAAGGCTCATATCTTAACCCTCGGGCTTGGATATCCGAACCCAGCCTTTCAACACACCAGATTGTTCTCTTTGTTTCTGGAGGCTTCAAGCTGACGAGCAAGATATCCAGAAATCGGTTCGACCATGGGGAACCTATCGGCCCTTTCACAACCACGCAGCGGGCTTCAGCCACGCCATAATGGCGTACAACGTGCCGAGATATCAACGGTGGGACGTCGTTTGTTTGAAAGAGGTTGAAAGCGGAATATGACGAAATTTGCATACGCGTGCTACCAAGTCACTCGCGCAAGGAGTGCAGTTTCGCTATTCTCGTGTTTGGAAGAACGGTCGTGTATGGTTGGAACATCGATGGCGATCGCAAGTCGTCCCAATAAGCTAGCAGCCTGCTGTTGGGCCCTGCATCTTTGCATAACCTTTATCGCGGCCTGACTCGATACTTTTACCGAGACCGAGCCTCCTTCTTGACGATCTGTCAAAATCCCCCTGTCGCAGCTCGTGCTCGCTCAATGTTCACTCTGTGGTGCCCTTCGTAGCCTGGAAATTGACATTATGTATTGCAGTTTTTTCTCAGCGTGCGCGTCGTCGCTGTGGACAAATGGCATTCTTCGTCCCGGCATTCGTATCCGTGTAGTTGCGTGTTCGTGCCATTCGGATCCTCCCTCGCTCAGCAGACTCCATACTTCCAAGCAGTAACTGTGGGTCACTGATAACTGGTCTCGCCCCGTTTCGTCCATCTTACTGCCGCTCTTGATATGGAGAATAGGAGCGCCAGTGCTGAACCCAAATGCCATCATGGTCCCACTATCCCCTTGGGGCACAATCCTCAAGAGACACCGTGAGGCGGCTAGAACTACAAGTTCATCTAGGTGCCATCTCTCAGATTTTCCTCCAAAGTGTTCTTTACTGAACACCGCCTTTTTTTTCTCTTCAATTAAGCCCACCCCCTTTTTTTTTAAAGAAGGCTATCACTTGTCTCTTATTATCACAATCTAGCATCGCATTGCGTGACTTAATCCGGTTTATTCCCGACCTGTATCGGTCCTTATTGCAGACATCTCCTGCTCAAATTCTGCACTCTAACGGTGCACCTCAACACCCCAGCTCGGTGGCAACCCCATACTATTTTCTCTTGATCTTCAATTTCTTATCTGGGGTTGAAAGTCGTGTCTTGTCGGTTGTTGACTCGGTGTTCGCGCTTTCCCTCTCGACATCTCGACATTTTCCATCGCAACCTTCTTTATTCGCTGCTTTTGTCAACTTCCAAGTTCGGAAACGTGGGGCAGGCCGTCCATCACGCATTCGGTCACGGTCTTTTGAAACACAACTCACACGCTTGGATATTCTTTGTTTCTAAACGAGCGAGGCATCAAGCCTTTGCTCGGTGAATTTATCGACGATGAGTTCGGCGAATACACCACGCATCGAGCTCAATCCGTTCGAGGATCCTCCGGAGACATTGGACAATGTGCCGTATCTCAATTCGAACCAGTCAAGTGACTACCTGAGCAGCATGGAACCAAGTCGACCTGGTAGTGCCGGAGGTATCAGATCCAAGGACAAGAAGAAGGTCGGTTTCCACCCAGACGCAGAAGAACCACCACTGTTCAGGAAGCATCGGCCCGCTAGTATCACATTACCTACGAGGATTACTTTGACGCCGCCTAGTGGTCTGAGTCCTGGCTTCTCACCCTCCGAGAGTCCTTTTACTTCACATTCTCGAGATTCTAGTGGAACGAGTGAGGCATTGTTATCATCCTATCGTAGCCATGCTCCCGAAGTATCTTCCGAAGACACGGCGCAGATCAAGGCTGCTTTTGCGTCTTCGGCCTTACCGACCGCCTCGTCGCCCACCATGCCCCGGATGCCTCCGCGGCCTGTCCTTCGGCGTGGAGATTCAGCATTCTCGACCGTTTCAGACGACGAACAAGAAAACACGGTTCAGAGTCGGCGGGCTCGTGAGGCGCACGAACGTGGAAAGAGATTGGAACTGGATGAGCGCATATCTTCAGCTCCAGCTTCAAGAGCTGCCTCGCCTGCACGCAAGCTCGGCCTACCCAAGCTCAAGCTGAACCTTAGCGAGATCCCCCTGCAAGACTTCAGCAAAGTCGACTTCTCCGAAGAGCCCAACGAGCACGACCCCCTTCACCATCTCGATGATGCAACATCTGACGACCTTCACGCATCGGCACACAAGCTTGTGCGTGCTCACGCCTCGATGGCTCAACAACTTCTCCACATCGATGCCTCTTCTGGCTTGGCATCTGCTGCAGCCACTCCTAATGAAGAGCGTGAAGCCTATCTAGATTATGTTCCAAAGCCTGAGCGTCACCGTGCCGGTGTCCTTGGCGCTTTGCTTCGACTCTACAACCACGATGGTCCAGCTAGCTCGGGACACGATCGGTCCTCCAGCCTGCCACGGCCTGCACACTTCCGGGATGGAAGCAGTGGCTTCAACACCCCACAGCATTCGCCCCCTTCCTCAGGATACAACACTCCGAGTGGAAGGCCTCTCTCAGGTTATGGTACTCCCGGAGGCAAACAGTCAAAGCTATGGCACTCAAAAAGTTATAGCAATTCGACATCTTCTTTGGCCTATTTGGTTGGTTCTTCGGTGAGTGGAGGTACTCCGATCGCCGGCCTGCCTCTGGGAGAACAAGTTACGGAGAACTTACGCCAACGTCACGAAGCCGAGAAGAGGGCCAAAAAGTCTCGCAGCCACAATGTCCTGAGTCGTATGGGTCGTTCTCGCCTGGATGAAGAAATCAGGATCACAAAGCACATCAAGGAGAATTTGGCCCGACAAAAGTATCTCCTCAAGCTTTGCCGAGCTTTGATGACCTACGGTGCGCCAACCCATCGCCTGGAAACATATATGCGTATGAGCGCCAGAGTCCTTGAGGTTGATGCCCAGTTTCTTTACATGCCTGGTTGTATGATATGTTCATTCGACGACCTCTCGACACATACAACGGAAGTTAAGATGGTCCGCGCTGGTGAAGGTCTGAATCTTGGAAAACTCAGAGATTGTCACGAAGTCTACAAGGAAGTTCTTCACGATCGTCTAGGAGTCGACGATGCCACTGATCGTCTTAATGAGATTTTCAACAAAGAACCACACTTCAATAACTGGTGGATGGTGTTTGTGAGTGGCCTAGGCACTGCTTCCGTTGCACCCTTTGCATTCAACGCTGGCTACTTGGATTTGCCTATCTGCTACGTTCTTGGCTGCATTGTGGGATATCTTCAGGTGGTGTCCTACCGCAACGAAGGTGTCCTGAATATGTTCGAAGTTCTTGCGACCATCATAACATCATTCTTGTCTCGAGCTTTCGCTTCTATAGGTCATGGTCGCTACTTTTGCTTCTCGGCTCTTGTCCAGTCTTCGATTTGTCTAATTCTGCCCGGCTGGATAGTACTTCGCGCCTCGCTGGAACTTCAATCGAAGAGCATGGTCTCTGGGAGCGTGAGAATGGTCTGGGCTATTATCTATTCACTCCTGCTCGGATTCGGAATCACGATTGGAACCGTTATTTACGGTGCTATTGATAAGAATGCAGTGTCGACAACAACATGCTCAGCTGATCGCGAGATTGGGACGCACATTCAACTCGTTTTTGCACTGGTCTTCTCTTTTTCTTTATGCGTGCTGAACCAGGCCAAGTGGAGGCAAATGCCTATCATGATCATCATCGCACTCATAGGACGTCTGGTGAGCGTGGGTCTCGGTACGAAATTCAAGGGGAATGGCCAGATTAGTGCTACAATCGCTGCCCTTGCCATTGGTCTCGCTGCAAACATACATTCACGATTTGGAACCAAGATCGAGAACAAAGCTCTGGATATTTGGGAGGCTTATCTGCGACCGCACGTCAGAGCTTTCCACAAGCGAATTCGTGGCAAATCAACAGCTCTTCGCGACCGACGTACTAAGAAGATGATGGAAAGCATGGAGTCTGGAGAAGTACACGACAGCGAAAGCATCTTTGTGCCACACATCAGACGTGTAGGCTATGGTCTCGCAGCCGCGGCCATGTTGCCCGCCATTCTTGTACAGGTGCCTAGCGGTCTCGCTGTCAATGGAAGTCTGCTCTCTGGTGTCCAAGCTGCCGATCAGATCGCGGGAAAGGGTCAGAATGGCAGTACGGTTACAGATGCCGCAACACTTCAGTCTGGTGGCAGCGTAAACTCTGTGGCTTTTAACGTCGGTTATTCCGTGGTGCAAATCGCAATCGGCATTACGGTTGGAATATTCGCGTCCACGTTGATAGTGTACCCATTCGGCAAGAGACGCAGTGGTCTGTTCAGTCTGTGAGCGAGGCGTCCGTTCAGCACTTTTACTGTACAGCAAATCTTCTGGTTATCGTTACAGCAGGTTTGAAATATTCTTGTTGTTTCATCCTTGCGCCGGCATGCTCACCCAGTGATGTATGCTTGGAAAATTCCGCTCTAGAATCTGCGCTGACAGCAACCTTTTTGTCTTTTTTCTTTTCTCATCTATTGTTAACTATCAAGCATGGCTCTTGGAGTTTGTTGTTTATTCTTTGTTCTTGCTCATTGCCGGTAGTCACTCATTAATGTTTTGTTTTGTTTTTGGAAAGGTGAACTGGCTTATGACTGATTACGACTTTTCTTAATTACGCTATAGACATACATAGACATGATAAATTTTCCTATCGTTATAGATCACAATCCTTTTTTGACCGCCTTCCTCCTGAGCCTATGATTTTGTTGCCTTGATTGCTGATTTCAACGTCTCTTGAGACTGTTAAGGCCTGTTAGGAAGGGCAAGAGCGACTCTGCGATTCCACTGTCTCGTTCAAGTGAACAGATGAACAAACCGCCGGCTCTGACGATCTGAACGGACATGTGTATGTTATGTACGAACCACGCTTCAGATAAAAGTAGGCAGGGTCTCCTGTGCGCTGGATTGTACAACTCGTGTAGCTGTGGAGCTGCCGCGTGGTCTGGAACGGAGGACTAACCTCCAAGAGACGACATGTCATGGATTCTCTTTGGTTGCATCTTCGGAATGATAGCATTTACGTCTATGCATAGCTTACACTTCGCAATCATGGTGGTGCGCAGATATTTAACACATGGAGAAGATGGTATCGTTCCATCAAGACGAGTAACTGATACGAAGAGGTGTCAAATTGCATAGTGAGCAGCATTGAACCTGGCGATAAGCTCGTTTAGCGAAGCTCTCATCATGTCCATCTCATTTCTCTGTTGCTGGACCAGTTGTCGCAGTTCTTGAGCTTCGCTCCGTTGCTGGTCGGCTTGCTGTTTCAGGCTAGTGTTTTCGGCCTCGATGGCTTGGATGCGTGTAACAAGTGTGGTAACTCGTCTTGCTAGACCTTGACCATTCGCTGGTGGCTGGGAGTAAGTTTCTGTGTCGGTGGGTGCAGTTGGATCGTCCATAACTAAGGGAGGGGTAGGTGAATGGACGATAGGACGTGATGGTGGGACTGGAGAATGCCTGCTGTCCGAAAAGGTTGTGGGGATTCTAGGAGCCTGGTGGACGGGTTGAGCAGCATTGCTCGGTCGCTTTTTCCTCCATGCGGGTTCTCTGATCTGAGCGGCAGGCAGTGGTGGGCGTCTGGTTGGTCGTTGAGGTCTTGTGGCATTCTCCAGAGCCATTATTGCATCAACTTCCATGTCGTTTTCATCCTCTTGGGCATCTTCATCATCTTCATCATCATCGTCGTCACCGTCGTCGTCAGATGAAGCATTGTCTTCCTCTATCTGAGTCACTTGACCCGGGACGACAGGGTTCGCAGGTATAATAGTATCCTTCCTCTTGGATAACCCCATCTCCTTGCGTAATTTGGCCAACTTACGAAATGAAATGACGAAGCCATCTCGTCTGAGAATTTTGGCCATCTGTTGATCGGTGTAATAGCGCTCTTGATAAAACAGATCGTATATTCGTTGCCTCATTTCAGGAGTCACTTTGATACGCGGACGGATTGAAAGACCCCAAGCATTCATGTTGCGTTTCAGGGTGTTTTCGGAGAGCGAGATGCCATGTTCGCTGGCAAGCGTCTCCATGATACGGTTCATGGTCCATTTCTCCTGGTTTGCCCACCAGGTGATGGCCTGGCGGTGAGCGGAAATGTCGATGGGCTTTCTGGGCATTTTGGAGGAGTTTGTGATGGGTAGGGCGCTATCGGCGACAGAGCTTATGAGAGGTACAAAGCGGTCGAGTACGCCGACAAGCGAAACATCGGGCTCGGTGACAACGGGGCTTTCACATGCTCCGCCGGGTGCCGGGCGGTCTCGTGCCACACTCTACTCTGATGACGAGCGTTTATGTATTATTCGTGCTTAGCCATCCATGTTGATGCTGTAGGTACTCGTATGCCTGCTGCATGACCTCGAGAAACCACTTCCCCCGCTCTCCCCTCCTCGTCCTCGTCCTCGTCCTCGCTCCTTCTCTTTTTGAGATACCGATCCGTACAACGCGCATGCCTTGAACGCCGCCATGGCTCTCGACACTGTTCCCGGCGCAATGCCATATTCACCACAACCCAACTCGAGCGACACTACAAACACAAACGGACTAAAGTCGCACGACGACCCTCTCGTATCGCCCAAGATGCATCCTCAGACCCACATCTATCCCCCGCCGCTGTCTCCGCCGCCAGAAGACCCTATGCACAACATCTGCGACGACCTGATTTTTTCCCAAGGCACAACAAAGTGGCCGCAAGAGAAGGATCGTATACTGCTGGCTCCATATGATTACCTGGATGGTCATCCTGGCAAGGACATACGCTCTCTCCTGATCGGTGCCTTCAACGCCTGGCTGCATGTGCCAAAGCCCAGCCTCGACATCATCACAAAAGTGGTCGGCATGCTGCATACTGCTTCTCTACTTATAGATGATGTCGAAGACTCGTCTGTACTGCGTCGAGGCGTACCCGTCGCTCACAACATCTTCGGCACTGCCCAAACCATCAACTCGGCCAACTACGTCTACTTTTGCGCCTTGCGCGAGCTTATGAAGCTGAACAACCCTCAAGCTATCGAGATCTACAACGATGAGCTGCTCAACCTACATAGAGGTCAAGGCATGGATCTGTTCTGGAGAGACTCGTTGACCTGCCCTTCCGAACACGACTACCTCGAGATGGTCGGCAACAAGACTGGCGGCCTATTCCGTCTGGCCATTAAACTCATGCAAGCAGAAAGCAGCGTCTCAATCGACTGCGTTCCCCTGTGCAACACTATCGGCCTGCTATATCAAATCCGGGACGACTACAAGAACCTCTCGGACACAATCTACACACAAAACAAGGGCTTATGTGAGGATCTGACAGAGGGCAAGTTCTCCTTCCCTGTAATCCACAGTATTCGTTCAGATCCGCAAAACCTTGTTCTCATCAACATACTCAAACAAAAGCCGCAAGACGAAGAGATAAAAAGATATGCCGTCAAATACATGGAGAAGACGGGCAGTTTCTCATACTCGCGCAGGGTATTGCGAGGCCTGGCGAAGAAGGCTCTAACGCTGGTTGACCAGCTCGACGAGGGTCGCAACGAAGGCGAGGCAATCCGAAAGATACTGGATAAGATGCAAGTCGACGAACCGGAAAGCATCTCTTCCTCCTCACCATCACCTTAGTAGGAGAAGATGCATCTCGTGGCGTTTTTTTTTTTTTTTTTTTTGGAGCATTTTGACCATGGAGTGTTTCATGTTTTCGGTCGACCTTAATAGGATTACCTGGCGACCTTTTCCTACTCTACGATTTTTGATACCTCTTGCCGATGAGCATACATATCACAGCTGGACTTTTTCTGTATCGCTTTTGCCGATGATCATGTCACTCATGAATTATTTTTGTACCTTTTTGTTTCGATTTCATTTCGGATTCGTTTTTTAAACGTACATAGTATTCATCTGTTTGAAAGTGAATGTACCGGAAAGATCATCCTTCCAGACTCTTCAGATAGACATCTTCCCACTTCGCAGTTGTTTTGATAACAAGAAAAACGAGGAACTGTGAAATAATGCCTTTTGTGGAACAAACCCAACACCTCTAAACGCCGCCGGTAACACAAACCTTTGCCCCCTATTTTCATGCATCGACTTTGCGGAAGACAGAAACCACTCTCACCGTCCGACAGCTCGATGGAAGTCTATAGTCTCTGACAGCCCCTAGAGGAGGGAAAGGTGCAGAAGACAACAGGACTTCCAAGCGGCACACTCGATGATCAGACAAACCATCGAGATAAAGGAAAGGACGGGAGGTCAATTCAAGCGCTCCTTCTTGACCTTGATCTTCTCGTGCTTGACCAGACGCGTCTCGGCATTCTAAACCTTGACGTGCTGGCCCTGCTTGACGACCAACTTGTTGAGCTCCTTGTAAGCCTCGTCCCACTCGTCATCCTTCTCCTCGCCCTTCTTGCCGGCGGTAGGGGTGACCATGACGACAGAAGTGGGGCGCTTGGTGCTGCCAGCGGCACCCAGCTCGGCGCGCGATGGAAGGAAGACGTAGGGGATGTTGTGGTCCTCGCAGAGGACGGGGATATGGCTGATGACGTCCATGGGGCTAATGTCGGCGGCGAGGACGACAATGGCGGGAGCGGAGGCCTGGGCTGTGGCAGGGTCCGAGGGTGTGGTTTTGCGGACGGCCTTGACGACTTCTTTGACACCACGCTTGAGGCACTTTTGCTTTGCGGCTGTGGTTGGATGTGTTAGCCATCATTCTTTGTTGGTAATGCTGCTGCAAAGCTCAATGCTGCGAGCAAAGCTGTAGACACAAAACTCACCCTTCTTGACGGTCTTTAGGACCTTCTTAGTGGCCTTCTCGTCGCACAGAGGGTTGGCGAAAGGAACCAGAGCGCCGATGGGGACGGCAGCAGACGACTCATCGGCGACAACATCGGCATCAACGATAACATCACCATCGGCGTCGACGGCGACGGCGCCAGGTGCAGCGTCCTCAATGGCGTTGAGCACGGCGGTTGCGTCGCTCTTGCGCTTCTCCTTCTTCTCCTTCTTGACACCGCTTGCGTCGACGCTCTTTCTCTTCTCCTTCTTCTCCTTCTTTTCGCTCCTGTCCTTGGCCATTTTGTGTAGTGTGTGGTGTGTGGTTATGTGTGTGGTTGGTTGGAGGTCGGGTTGCTGAGACAATAACTTTTTTTTCTTTCTCGCGTTCTTCGAATCCCGCACAACCCAGAGCTTGCCCTTCACAATTGCTTCGCAGAGGTTTTGTGCCAAGAATTTTGCCGACGGAGATCTCCCGATTGGTTCTCCGAGTCGTTGATTGTGCTGCTACCACCCTGCTCTGAATATGAACAAGACAAAACTTTCACGCGATGAACATTTGGCACGAGGACACTATGTTAAACAAATCACTATCACTTATAGTGAATCAGTAACCCACATTTTGAGTATGGGACACCACTGCTATGGATTATCGGGAAAATGTCCATTCCAGAATCCCGAACGTCTTCCTTCATCACCGGAACAGCAACACAATGTTCTGTATGTGGAAAGAAAACATAGCTCGATATTGATACACTGAAAGGTAGTTTTACAGATCATCACCATCCTCCAAGTTCTCTTCCCCTTCACTGTCATTGTCCCTTAACCCAACTTCATTTTGCCCTTCTGCTGTTTTCATGTCATCCAAATGTTTCAAAATCAAACCAACAGGCGATAGCGCACCAAGAGCGAATAGTGCTAAACCACCATTTACTAGTGATCGCACCGTCTGCAGTCCTGTGTCCCTGATGCGATTATCAATCCTATTCGCACGAGATATTGGATCGTCAGCAACCGCGGTGTCGACTGGTTCGAAAACAGCCGAGTTACCAACAGACTCCTTTTCTCTTCCGTTCAATTCATCATCTTGTTCTCCATCCTGCTTACCTGCGTCAAGCTTCACGACCACTTCACCCTCGGCATTGCTCTGTAATTCAACTCCCGTTCTTCTCGGTGCCTGCAGTGGCATCACCTTGTTGACTTGCGGCAGACCCGGACTTTGGTGTAGCAGTACCCTTTCCTCTCGACTCCAGCTTGCGAGGCTTCTTCTTCTCGCCAGTCGTAGAGTCGATCAACTTCTTAGGTTTTCCTTTAGGCTTAGGTGCAGCCTGGCCAGAAGAAGACGATGCGGGAGCAGGAGAGGCAGCAGATTCCGATTTCTCGGTTGCAGGCGTCTCGGGAAGCGGTGTGTTCTCTGCCTTCTTCTGCGCCTCGTCAGCCAGCTTCTTAGGCTTGCCCTTGACCTGCTTTGGTGGGGCAGGAAGCGAGGCAGCTTCTGATTTCTCAGTCGCAGGCGTCTCGGGTAAGGGTACCTTCTCAGCCTTCTTCTGCTCTTCAGGCTTGTCGTCCTTTGGTTTGCCCTTAGATCCTGGTGCAGGCGATGAAGCAGCTTCTGACTTCTCAACTACGGGAGTGTCGGGAAGAGGTGCTTTCTCTGCCTTCTTTGGTTCCTCTGGCTTCTCGCTCTTCGTCTTGTCCTCAGGCTCGGTTTCGTCCTTTTTGCCCAACTTGCGTGGCTTCTTCTTCTCAGCCTTGGGCTCAACCTTCTTGACCTCTGCAGGACCTTCTTCGTCTTCTGAATCATCGGCGTTCTCAATCGAGAAGTGACCGTCCTTGGATTGGCCCTTGTTGATCTGTTGTACGTCGTTGGGACATGCAGACATGACAACCACGACATCTCTTTCGGCTCTGAGGCGCACGTAATCGCCCTCCTTGCATGTCGGAGGTTCGAATGAGAGATCACCCTTGTCGCCTTTCCATGGGATGTTCATGAAGAGGTTGAGTGGTGCTGGGACCGAGTTGACGGTGACTGATGCACCGACACCTTTGGGTCCCTTGAGACCAGCTCGGTCGTTGAGTTCTTTGAGCGCAAGAACGAGATTCTCAGCACATGACCCATGCTGCTCCCAATCCTCAATTTGAAGAGCCTTGTAGCGTTGAGGATCGCAAGCAGGGATCAGAGTGTCGTGGACACCAGAGCTGGTGTCTTCGACGAGAGTCAACATGGGCTCTCTCAAGTTGGAGACGAGGACATCATTGACGCGCGGCACCATGTGAAGGGTCGAAGCGCGGGTATGCGGCATGCTGAGGTATTCCATCTGAGCGGTTGCGCCATTCATGGCGTTCCAAGCACTGTAGCCAGCATAGAGAGAAGAAACGGATCCGGAACCCGTAAGAACTTTCGCACGTCAGCAAGTGTCCCAGTAGAATAGATTTGAGACTGACCTGATAAGGATGCAGCGCCCACGGGTGTTCGAGAAAAGTCGGCAAGTTGCTCCGCATACGACTTTGAGGGATCGCGCGCATGCTGTTCATCGGTCTGAGTTAGCGACTGATCAAATGAATCATGTCATCAACGAAGTGACTGCAAAACATACACTCACCTGAGCGGTAAAAGCAGAAATGGCTCCCTTGGGCAAGTAACTGGCCCATCTCCTCGAGTTCTCCTTGTCTTGCTTCTTGTCCGTCTCTTCTGTCGAGGCACCCTCATCCTTCTTATCTTCTTTGGCGTTTCCATCGGTGATTTGCTTTCTGCCGCGCAAAGAAGGAAGGTAGGACGTCCAACCACTCTTGGTCGGGGTAGACTGTTGCTTGGACTCTGCGTCAGCCAATTGCTGTTGCTGGGAAGTAGCAGCCTCGGCTTCCTCTTGCGAAGGCAAGTCCAAACTTCCTCGCGACTTCCTGTTGCTCTTCTTCTTGCTAGCCTTGTCCTTTTCTTCTTGCTCCTTCTTCTTGTTCTCCTCTTCTTGCTTCTTCTCCTCCTCTTCGGCAAGCTTCAACCTCTCCTTCTCGTCCTGCTCTTGATAGCTCTTGTCTTTGTCGTTTTGCGGTTCCTCTTGTGGCCCTTTCTTCTTGGGCGGAGTCGGCAAAGCAAATGCCCAAGTATCTATAACTTGAGTGCCAGAAGTGTTTACAATCTTGATCGTACTACCCTTGGGCACGAACGTGGCTGTACCATGGCGTGCAGGGATGGTTTGGAGATCGTCTGAAGACGACATGTTCGTTCTGCTGTGATTTGGTGAATCTGGTCCGAAACAAGATGGGAAATAGCTAGCACAATAGATATCTCTTCAAAGTAAATTACGAGGCAAGATCAACAGAGATGCGCTTGAAACAATGAATGGGATTTTCAAAAGGCTTCGAGAAAGCTGTTTGTAGCCCAGCTGCCATGTGTTCGAACCCTTCTCATTCACACTACGCAATCATGCATATAGCTTATGCAGCATTCGCGGAAGATTTGCCGCCAGAAAGACGGCTTGCAGGGATGTTTCCTTGCTTGCGGGTGAGCAGAAAGTGACACCACAGAGCTGGCAAGATCTTGGATATGCACGTTTTGATGACGTATCGCTCACCCGTGTGGGGACGATTGAGGGCTGGATAGCCCAGTCTGGATTCGAGACTGTCACTCATACAACACTACGCGGAATATCATCGAGTCAAATGTGAGAAAAATTAATGGTATGCTAAGGAAAATAAGACTGAAACCACTCCTGACATCTATCAAAGCAGCACACCTTCATTACCCCTTGGCATTGTATCGGTCGTTGTACGCGTTGACTGCCACCGCTACCTGTCGATACAGCCAGTTTCGACTCTGCTCGTCTGCGACAGGAATGAACGGTCCGTTATGTCCTCCCTTGAGCACAATGCTCATGCCTGTGCGCTCCTTGGTGATGGTTTGGATGTCCTTGAGGGGCACATCCCACTCTGTCACAAGTTTCTTGGTCTGCACCAGCATGATGCCATTGTAGGTGAGCATGACCATGCGTGGACTTTCGGCGCTTGTTGTCTTGGTACGTGCCTGAGTTGCCTGTGATCCACTTCCTGAAGACAATTCCATGTGTGCAATGTAATCTTCCTGGAAGTACTTGCCGTTGTCCAACGTCTTGAGCCAGAATTGACCCAAAGCTTCACGTTGACTGTAAGGTCGAACAATGCCATCCTGTCCAATAAAACGTGTCAAACGCACGCGGTCAAGACCTTCTTGATCGAATACTGTTGTAGTGTTACGAACACCCTCGGCCATGTTAGATGCCAAGTCGAATGCTCCAATAGCGGGTTTGGTGGCTAGGCCAAGGAAGCCCTTTCCTACACCCTTGACGAACCCAAGAGCACCTTCCTTTTCGGCGCCCTGCAATGGATGTCTGGCAAGACCGCCAATACCACTTGCCATGCTGTTTGCGAAGGCATTACCTCCAGATGTGATACCATACAAGGCATGCTTTGGTCGATTGCGAGAACGAGACATGCGGCGCTGGTCTTGGAACTCCTTGTCCATGGACGCAGCTGCAAGACCCTTGCTGATGCTGCCTGTAAACTTGGCCATACTGTCTGAGAAGCCGAAAACACTCTTCTTGACGAAACTACTGGCACCCTTTGCAATGCCAATACCAAGATCTTGAGGTCGAACGGTCATGACAAGACCTTGGTACGGTTCGTAGAAGATGTCTGCAACACCAGAACTGATGTTGTTGAAAAGACCAACCGGGTTACCCAAGAAGTCTGCTGAGCCAAGAACAATGTGAACTTGGCGGAGAGATTCTTGAACGTAGTGGCTCTGGACCGCAGCGATCAAAGCGCCAACAGACACTCGGGCATTCTCGAGCATAAGCGCGTTGTAACGAATGGGTGCATCGTTGACATTGCCAATGGACATAGTGAGAACATTGACAGCAAACATGAAGGGGTTGGATGACGAGCTTCCGGTGTCTTCTGCATTGATGCGCTCGGTTCTGACGAAGGACAGATCGAACTGCATGGGCTGCAAATGCAACAGCTCAAAGTAGATATCTTGACCACCCTCTTCTTGTTTGGGTTCAGGAATATCCAGATTTTCGTCACAAAGTTGACCCTCCTTCTCTTCGGACCATGAAGCGCCTGGGATCTTTGTGAAGTCGAGCATGGCAAAGATGAAGTCTTCGTCAATTTCTATGGTCATCTGCTGCATCAAGAACGTGAAGTACTTGATATAAAGCACACCATATGAGTCGTCCTTGACTCGTGTAATGGCGGCCTTGAAGATCGGATGAGCTTCCATTTCCTTTCCAGTCTTTGGAACCACACTGGGATAGAAGATTAGTGGGAAGATGCCTCCATAGAGTTGATTATCGACCTGAATCCATTTGATGGTGGAGGAAACGGTTTGATACAAGGGCGAGTCCTTGTAGGACAAGTCAATATCGCGTAAGGTGACATAGACAAGTTCCTTCAGCTGACGGTTGATGAGCGAGATGCCCAAACCAGCAAATCTGATCTGGGCGCTCATGGTGACATGGTCGTCCAGGTCTTTGACCTCGAAACCAGTCGAATTCGACTGAGAAGCCGAGCCAGCTTTTTGCTTGTACAAGCTCTTTGATGGCTTGTAATTTGACAAGACAAGAGTCTGGGTGGGGCCATCGGCAGCGACATTGAGATCGATGATCTTTTGTCGATTGGTACCTTCGGCTGCAGGCAGTCTCATTGGGATGAGGTTACCAATTTCTGCAAGCTTCACATGTCTCTCTTTGCCCTTTGCGCTTAGGACAAGATTCTTATTCTTGGAGGCAGGGTAGTCCCAAGCATATGGCATGATACTTCTGGGAGGTAGTCTGTATCGAATGGGCTTCCAACCAGATGTGCGTTCGTCCTCTTCTTCGTCAACGTTGGGGTTCGCCTGCCAGAAGATGAATTCGACATCACTCTCGTTGCGAATAGAGAAGGGCCAGTGCTTAGTCTCGTGGCTTATGTGCAGGAAAATCGTGGCATTCTCCATGAGAATCTCGACCCGAATGAGTTTTTGTCTTTCGCCAGCCTTGGCCAATTTGACGTGAACACTACCAACATTGGCAATGTTGAACGGAGATGACCAATTGTTGTTTACGCCTGGGAAGCAAAGGCACAGTTGCTGCCCGCTCGACTGCCTCAAGAATCGCAGAGGATGAAGATCTTGTGGCTTCAAGGTTGTGACATCAGACGAACCAGGCTCCCTAATGTTGAGGTCCTCTCCGAGCTTGTTGCGGACCACGAACCGAGGAGCGATAGTGATGACCTTTGTCAACTTGTATTTGCCTTCACCTTCCTCAACCGTCAGACCAACGTGCATTTCTGATCGACCGGACTCTGCAGCAACAGTGACATCTGTAGTTGACCCGATGGCCTCGAAACTGACTGGCTTGCTCCAACCAGAACCGTCAACCTTGATGAGAGCTCGGTTCTTCTGGTCATCGGTGGGATAAGAAAACATGAATGGAACCGCCTTTCGGGCTTCATCTGAATTGCTGAATGTAGTTTGTCCAGCTGCAGATTTGGCAGCACCAAAGTAGGTCTTGCTCCTGATGTCGAGCCCCAAGCCTGTTCTGTTGAGAACGACATAGGGACTGTAGACAGTGATCTTGAAGGCACCTCCACTATCAGGAACGTTGTAGTAGTGCAACTTGAGTCTTAGGGTTAGATCCTGGTTGTCCTTCACCACGAGTGTCTTCTCACGACGGAAGTCATCGCGCCCTGTAGAGTTGATAATAGCAAATTCACTTTGCTTGAATGGCGTGTCTTGCATGTCAACACTCATCAGGAGTAGATGTGACAGCTCAACAACATGTACAGGGCTGACACCTCCTTTACGCAAGAAGTTTGTCCAATCCTTCTTGGTATTCTTGTCGTAGATGCGATACTTGAAGTCGAATGGCAGCAAGTTTTGGATTTCGACAGGCGCAGAAAGACGAATGCGCATGTAAGGATAGGTGGCAGAGATGGGGTTGTTCTTGTCATACACAGCCTGCATCTGGAAGTAGAAAGGTGGAGATGAGTCTTGTTGTTCTCCTTGACAAGTGATTGTACGTGTAGGACGCTTAAGCAAGTCTTTCCAGAACAAGCGCTCGTTCGACCAAGTGTATCCGAATCCTTGATCTGGGCGAATGACCAATGAATGCATGAAGGCAGCACCTACAGGAGCCGATCGTGCATCGCCAGGTGCAACCTTCTCAATCTTGAGCAAGTGGCCCTCGTCTGGACTGTAGACACCAACTTCAATGGGGATTTGAGTATGGTTCTCTACCAGCAGAGGTGAACGGAAGGTGATGTACTTGACGTTGTCTGCTCCGAGCTTGACATCAACCAAGATGCGGTGTTGTACCTTGTCTTTGCGTGGCTTGAGATTGTAAAGAGTCTCACCCTCACGATTGACAGGGATACGCTCGATGCTATCGAATCCACTGCCTTCGAGCTTGATTCCGACAACACCGGTGGCACCTTCTGGTGATAGCGTCTCTCTGGTGGTACTCGGGTCCTCAAAGCGCCAAGGAGACTCCTCTCCATCGCTTAATTTCTCCGCGGCGCCTTCTTCATTGTTTTCTGTCTGAGCCCATACGTTGATATCGAAGCCGGTCTGGTTACGAATGCGATAAGGAGCATCGGATCCACGTGGTTTCGAAAGGATGTCCTCGTCGTTAGACAAGAATTGAGCTGACTTGGATGCCAGTGCAATCGTGGAAGAAGTCATGGTAAACTCCAATGATTTGCGCGAATAAAGTTCGACCGCGAGCTTATCAGGATTGAGGCTTTTTGCCATATGGAAGCCAAGCGACCATGGCTCAACCAGAGGCTCCCAAGCAGACTTTGAAAAGTTATACACGTTGAAGAATGTCTCGATGCTAGTATCTGCAGTCATGGCGCCGCTCCAGTCGCGAACCTCTACAGCAAAGTTCTTGACGCTCCAGTCGAGCATCGGCAGCTCATGGAGGTCACCAATGAGGACCACTCGGATGCCTTGAAGATTGACTTTCATCTCTTCCCGCTTCAGCATCGCTGAGCCCTGAGGTTCAGTCGGTGCCTTAGGTGCAGTGGTGGCATGCGACTTCTTCGTGGCAATAGTATTGGCTCTAGGCTTTTGTGCCGAAGATGGCGCTCTACCAGACTTGGGCCTGTTGGATGGAGCTTTGAGCTGATCAATCTTGGAGGGACCTTCCTTGGCAAGTTCCCGATCGTCATTCGCAGACATCGCAGAAGCCTTGTTGACAATTTGCATGGCCAAGAGGATATCACGAAGGGACAAGCGCAACACCAATGGCTCGATTTCAACCATGATGCTCATTAATTGAGCCTGCTTGTTCTCGGAGCGCATGTCTACCGAAGTCTGGACGCTGAAGTCATCGAGAATTCGAAGTTGAGTCGTGTCAAACTTGTCCATGCGGCAAAGGAACATGCCTAACTTGTCAACTTGGACGGCTGTGACGTGTTGCTGAGATACGAGGATTTGCTTGCTGCCAAGCACAATGGCTTCGGAATTGGTAATGGCAGGGTTTGCGATAAGGATGATTTGAGCGTCAACAATGTTGACACGGAACGACACGCTCATGGAACTTGCGTCCTCGGTAGATTTGGTCTCGGCTTGTTTTGCACCTGCAAGATCGGTACTGGTAGACATGCTGGCTACGTCTTCTTCGCCAGCCGATGATTCGTCTTCGTCTGAGATGATGAGAGGCTCATCAGAAGTTAGACCAGCATTGACAAAGTGCTGAACTGCAAAGAGGTAGTCTAGTGCCAAGATGATTCTCGGGCTATCGATAGTCAAGAGTGCAATCAGATTGCGCTCCTTGCCCCCAGAGATGGACACGCTGGCCATGAACTGTTGCTTGACATCGGTGTTGATGAGTGACATGATCTTCCTAAACTTGTTCTTCTCGTGTGTACGAGTATCGGTTATGGTAAAAGATTGAACCAAAAGCTCTGATTCGAGTGATCCGTCGCTGACCATACGTAGCTTGACATGAGTCTCGTTGAGCGAGAATTTCGACAGACTAGAGGCTGCAAGATCTCCAACGGGCTTTGTGGGTTTACTTGAAATGAGCTCGAGACCAATGGTACCGACCTTAAATACAAGATCAAGCTTAGTCCAAGTATCATCATCTGCCCCGATTTCGGGACCCAGGTGAGTAGGAGACTGAGGTTGTTCCTCTTCTTTGTTGTCCGAGTCACCACTAACTGCCTTGGCATCTTGAACTGTAGTCGCTGGCAACTCTTCCTTGACATGCTCTTCGATTTCGTCATCTGGGTCAGTAGCGAAAGCCTCGGGGATTGAGCGAGAAAGTTCAAGAATGAACTTGAGCTGGGCCTCGGTGATGCGCAGGTTGACATTCGACATACTGCCTTCGATCTCTGTATCTGGTCGCTTGTACCCAGGCTTGTGATCTGCACTGGTGATCCTGAAGTCAAGATCGACCTTGTCGATGAGATCAAGTTCTTCAACTTGATCGTTGGGATAGTTGAACGTGGAAGTCAATCGAGTATTGTGTACACCGGCTGTCAGTTTGTTTGCAGTATCCGAATCTTTGGAGTCGTCCAAGGGGAGGAACTCATTGCTGGCATAGAGCTCTCCTAAGTAAGCTGTGAGAACATCACGCTCAGGAGAATCGGTAATAACCATTCGAGGGAAAGCTACGATTGGTGTCTTGATGCGAATATCAAAGTGCATCCTGCTAGCACGCTCTTGAATATTGTTGGCCTGGTTCGCAGCAGCCTGTCTGGCAGCATTCATGATGGCTTGCATCTTGCCGAACTTGACACCAAATTCCATAATTTTGCGGAACGGTTCAGTTACAAAGTTCACCTTTAGAGAACCAGACCTGAGGTAAATGGAAGTATCATAACCAGGGTATGCTTCTGAAGCGCTGTCAAAGGTTTCATAGCGGAAATCAGCAAGCTCGTCACCCTGGATGGACACCAGTTGGCGGAGAGACGATTTCTCAGAAACGCCTTGGTTGACATCGTCAAGAAGAGACAGGTTGCCAAGTCTAGCGCCAACTCTCATGGTCTTGCCCATCAAGAAGATGCCAACTTCGGCAGATGTCAAACTCAAAGTGGCTAGACGGATGCCATCATTATTGAGGATAATGGCAATGCGTTTCAGCTGAGCTTTGATACGAATCTTGTCCCCTGTGGGCTGTGCACTGCTTTCCTCGGCCTCAGTCGACTCGATCATTTGTGACTGATTTGCTTGAGGTTCCCCTGGATTGGTAAACGTGACCATGACAAAGTCGAGCAAAGTCAAAAGCGTCTTGCGAGTCACTAGTAGATTGATCGTGGATACGGATACATCAAGATTGGTAGCTATACCTTCATATGTTGACATGAATTCTGGATGCTCAGGATTGACCTTGATGAACTTGAGTGAAAAGAGGTTTTGTTGCTCGTTGGCGTCGTGATCCTCGGAAGATATGAGGTTCTTAAACTCGGGAGAAGGATTCTCTTCGACATGATCTTCGACGGCCAGAGTACGTAGACTGACTTCGGCCACCATGTCGAACTGACGCTGATAGAAGAGCAGATCAAAGTTTTCAGCAATGAGATCAACAAGCAATTGATCTTGCTTCTTGCCATCCGGATCAGAACGATACAGCGAACCTTGGAGTTTGTCGACCTTGAATTTGAATTCGAAGTTGCGTTGGTTGATATCCTTCGTTGGCTCCTTGGTAGTCTGTTTGGCATCTTTGAACTCCTCGTCTTCGTTGTCAGTTTCTTCTTCCATGACAAGTTCATGTTCCTGAGCGGAAAATTGGAAAGATTTGGATCGTGGTCTTCCTATGACATCCGTATCAACGATGCTCTTTTGTCTAGGCCGCTGAGCTTGTTTCTTTACGGCTTGGGAAGGCTTCTTCGTATTGTCTTCATCTGTGCCAAATTTGGGAATTGCGACATCAATTAACTTCATCAGACTCTTGTACTTGGAATCCGAGATGGAAGCATGCAGCACGGGTAGGTGACCTCCGATTCTGAATTTGGTCAGACCAGGAGCTTTGGGAACAATGCATGTCTCTACTGTAAAGTCAATGTTGATTCGATCGACCACATGCAAATGCCTTGATGTGTTGTTTTCGTCGAGCTGCTTCTTCGTCTCCTCGATAGACGGTCCAAGCAAAAGTTGGGTCGATTGTAGTTTGACAAGGAATTTGTCGTACATCAATTGTTCGAGACGTTTGTAGTCGTCATCAGTGTATTGTTGCTTTTGCTTTGACTGCACTTCATTCAAAGTGTCTTTGTCAATGAGTTCGCTTCGCACACTGATGTAACCAGCATCGAGAATCATGCAAAGCGATTCTTTCTTGGTGACGGAGTCGGGTATGATGATGAGAGGAGCCTGGAGGTCGAGTTTGGCGTCAATGGTCTTGTGCTCTTGGAGAGCATACTCAAGTCCTGCACGAGTCTGCTGTCTCAACCCTTCAACAGTAGCACTGGCAGATTCCATGAGTGCACCAATCGACTCCATGTGGCGCTCTGGGGGTTTGAAAAAATTGGCAACTTCGACAACAAATTTTGGGTTGTATACAAACTCCATAGCCTTGAGTTTGGCCGTCAGATCGGTATCGGCATGGCCATCGAGCGGATTGTTCTCAAAGGTCAAAGCAAAGAAGGGGTCTAGAGGTGGCTCATCCTCTTCGTCACCACCCGCAGCATCGTCATCCTTGACTTCCTCAACTCTTTTATCGTCTGGAATAGAATTCTTGATGTTGAGCATCTGAGGGAATAGATTTCCTTCGGTTGTGCCATCAAAGAGCTTCATAGTCTCAAGACTGACTTCAGCAAGCATAGAATCAGTACGCTGCAGGAATTTGGTATCGAAGCCTTGGAAGACCAGCTGAAGCATTTCCGTAGCCTTGCCATGAGGATCGCGCTTGAGAGTGAAGCTACCTTCTTGGAGGCTCATGTCTACCTGAAGTTTGATGGCTTCTTTTGGCATGTCTACAGCATCGGCAATTTGCTTCTTCTCGTCGAAGTCGATCGCATCGTACAACTCCTTGCGTTGTTCCTCCGTCAGCTGAGTCTCATCACCAGGATGCTCCTCAGTCTTTTTGCTTCCCCAGACCCAGGAGGTCCACGTCTGCTTTTGTGGAGCCTTCTTGACACCAACATTTTCCTTGCGCAGCTGGTTACGAGCAAGAGATCTCCAGAATCGGAGGTCTTCGTAGCTCAGTTTGCGTTCAAGTTGATCCAGTTCGGTAACCTCTTCTGGTGTAAGCTTTTCCTCCTTTTTCTTCTTTTTGAATAGATCAATGTATTTGATGCGATCATCACGACGTTCCTTGAAATAAGCCCAAGTGCAACGACGGTTACGTTTATGGATTTTGTCATACACGGACTTGGTCGCGAATCGAAGCCAGGCGCGCGGATCTTCTTTGGGAGACGACTTGGGTTGGAACTTGCGGTACTCCTGATGGCGGATAAAGTAATGGAAGAGATCCACTAACATAAGAGCATCACGATATTGGTCGTCGTCGATGACAAAGCCGAGTTCATTGAACAAGAGGCGAGCCTTCATCTTGGGACGATCAAGCTTTCCGGTCTTGTCAATTTCGAGGCCTGCACGACCAGTAACTGGCTTCAGTATATACTGGTGCGCGCCAAACTCGGTGTCGTCCTTCTTTGCAATCATATCTCTAAACTTGTCAATGATTGTAGTGTGGTCTATTCCTTGCTCTTCTGCAGTCTGTGAACCCTTGCCAGAACCCAAAAGCTTAGCATCCGTGTCCCAATAAATAGCGAGGGCCCCGAGAGTGGCGAGCTTGTGAGTCGAGCCAGCAGAGGTGCTCTGGATAAAGGTAGGTTTCCAGTTCTCATCTGTGCTTACGGCGCTCAATTCTTGCAACGTGAGACCAGCAGCAAAAGGATGGCCGGGGTCCGAGATGGAGTCTTCATATCGAATGTGGACATTCTTTACTGAAATCTGCAAGTTGTCGACAATAGCAGTAACCAAACTGGCCGTAAAACTTTGGTTCTTTTGTTGCTCTTCTTGGCTCATGCCTTCTGCAGTTCTTTCTTTGAGTAGCTCTGCGCTGTCGAGTTTTTCCATCTTGACAGCATGATCGCGCTTGTCTTGATCTTCGGGATTGTAGTCTTGATCTTCTCTTGGAGCAGCCAGCAGATACACATCTTCGATTTTGACTTGTACAGGCTTGCCTCGAAGGTTGGACCATGGGATCGAGAGGGTCAAAGAACCTAGGTGGCCTTCGATGACGTTGATGGGGAGGTGGAGTTGATCGAGGGCTTCTCGGCGAAGCTCGAGGTCGCGTAGCTTGACATCGCCGGACCAGATGCCAACGTTGAGCTGCTTTGGATCAAAGTTCTGGACATACATGCCCAAGAACCTGTTAAGCAGGTTCGAGACGAGGCCTTCCAACATGGTGGCAGATAGGTGCCTTCAGGCAGATGTCCCGATTGGAAGCGTAGGACGAACAAAGAGTACGAAAGGTGATTATCGTAGACAGGTCATCAGGTCATGAGGTTGCTCGGTAGGCGGCAAGTCGTGTATGTGAGTACTTGATGATAGTACCTTGGCTGTAGGGCGGTTGGGCGCAAGGCGAGCAGTCGTCGTTAGGCAGCTAACACTGAGTCGTCGCAGTGTTTGAGATTTGAGTGAAGACGCAAATCGCAAGCGAGATCGTGGTCGTCGTAACAGTTCGTAAGCCCAGAGCACAGAGTTTGAGGAATCGTGGAGAAGGCCACTCCCTGCAAGCTGTCGATTTGTTGGCAGCTGCCACTTTCTTGGAAACAACGCCGCTGATCGTGCCCACCCGCGCACGACGCGGAACGTGGAAAGGAAGGTGCGCCCGATGACGTAACCACGGATTTTGAGCTTCTCCATTCGAGTACCACCACAATGTCTCTAAACAGTAGAGCTTTATAGATACGCCGCTCGAGGTCTGGAGATAGAATCTCGACAATTAAATAGCTACGGAATCCATGCTTATGTCCAAACTTTCCAATATGGCTTTTCGTTCCTGTACTGTATCAGCAACTAGAGCGGGATCGGGGAAGGAACGAATAATGACGTTATAAGAGAAGCTCCACCAGCTACGCAAGAGCTGCGAGCATATGATAGGCACAAGAGCCTGGTCGTGCCTACCCTCAAAGTTGCAACGGAGGTGCTTCCCGACAGCTTCCCTACTCCTTCTACGGCCCTCTTGCATCTTTGTTCTCCTTCTCACCTCTCCACTCACAACAACATGTTCCGTGCCGGTGCTGCTCGTCAACTTCGCGCCCTCAGTGGCCTTGGAGCCTCGGTTCCTCGTAGCTCCCAACTCTCCTCCAAGCTATGCACCATTTCGCAAGCAACTCGTCCGCTCGCAATTGGCAAACCCATGACCCTTTCCCTGGCACGCTATGCTACCCAGCAGGCGCCAATGGACAAGATCAATAAAGAGGTGGAAGCAAAATTGGGCAACGAGAAGCTCAAGGCGGATCCCGAGAATGTTAGCAGCTCGTCGTCCACTCACCCCGTCTTCGGTGAGGTTGGTATGACCGAGGACCCGCACAAAGACGCCGACATGATGGCCGGTGTCAAGAACGATATGGTGAGTAGCGAATCTCAACACCGCCAGGTCAGCAGCACACTAATGCCCACCTCAGAAAACCATCAAGGATACGTTCTCACTTGAAGAAGTCCCTCGTGAGGCCTACAACCTGGGCATGGCCGGTGTTCTTCCTTACCTTGGAACCTCTCTATCCACAGTCTACTGCGCCTGGGAGATTAACCACGCCCACAACACTGGTTCTGGCTTCATGTTGAGCGAGCAGACTGCCGAAGCAGCTCTACATGTTCTCGAGCCTTTGCAGGTTGGATATGGTGCTGTCGTAAGTTTGACTCGCCATTTCACGTCCCAATATGCTTGTTAACGCCCTTCTGCAGATCATCTCCTTCCTTGGCGCTATTCACTGGGGTCTGGAGTTTGCTGGATACGGCGGACACAAAGGCTACAAGCGCTATGCAATCGGCGTTTGGACCCCCGCAGTCGCATGGCCCACAATCTTCCTCCCGGTTGAATACGCTCTGATCACCCAATTCGTCGCTTTCAACTTCCTCTACTACACTGACAGTCGCGCCAGCAAGAGAGGCTGGGCCCCTCCGTGGTACGCTGTCTACCGCTTCGTTCTGACGTTCATTGTCGGCGCCAGTATTGTCGCGTCCCTGATTGGTAGAGGCCAGATCGCAGACCGTATTAACAGTTTGCCCGGTCCCGCCGACAGAGTTCGCGCACTCCGTGAGGCTCAGGCACAGCAACTCTCCGACGAGGAGGCTGCCAAACGCGCTAAGGTTGTGAGCAAGGATGAGAAGGACAGTGATGAGGAGTAGAAGTCCAAACACCGCCGGCTCTCACCTCACAGTACCGAGAAGTCGCATGCCTAGAGCAATGCACGAAGACAAGACCATTTGCTTTCTTAATGTATGTACCTCGAATGACTAGTTATTAATCAGCAAGCCAATGCAGCGCGCAATTGATGAACCACATGACCATGTCCAGTTGGCCTTTCCAGACCGAGGACCAGAGCTATGGGTAAAGATAGGCGTTCGGATGTGTATCGAGATGCTAAGGCCAGGTAAGGCCTCTAATTTGCTGCAAAGGATTGATCGACAGGCTGAGAGCCGCAATATCAGGAGCACATTCAGAGTTTGACTGTTGACTCGGATATCTCCTCGTTCGCGGAGATGGCAATAGGAATTGATCCGAGTGTTTTTATATGAAAATCAGTACGAAGGAGCAGTTTCGACCCTCAGAGCTGACGAGGCCTGCATGCCAAGAAACACTCGTGACCCTTCAAGCCGATCTCGATTCGCCGTGGGTGCAGACTGATCGGCATCCGAACTTTTTCAAGTTTGTGCCTTGCCGGCCGTGCGTTCGAAGATCGTCGCTCCTATGTCTCTATTCCCAAGCACGCGACAAGGACCCGGAAGAAAGAATCATTTTGCTTGTTGGAAAGGGGCTTTGTAGCTGAATGGGGATACACAAAACGGTCGAATGCAGACGAGGTTGCAAGAAAGAGCCTTGAGCTCGTAGAGAAGGCCGGCTAAATCGTTACGGTGGAGCGCAGGGCTGTCTGCGTCCCCGTGGGAAGTGAAGAAGGCCCGAAAACCACAAAAACCCGAAGACGGAAATGTTGGTGGGGATGTGGTGGGGTTTTGATGGGCAAATTGAAGGGTGTGAAGTCATCCTGCCCAGCGTCAACAGCACGTCCATGAATGAAAAAGTCACTTAACTCTGGTTCCCTCACATCTCTCTTTCTCTCTTCTGCCATTCAGCTCATTGCTGTACCCTCTGATACCCCCTCGAATTATTCCGTCTTTTTTTGCTTCCCGAGCGAATTTCACTCATCCGATAGAGACGAATTTTGGTTTTACCCTGAATTGAAACCAACGCCTACGCATTTTTATTTCCGCGTACTCATTCAATACTAAAAGATTGTTTCGTCGCCTCATAAACGACGAACAAGCCAGTAACACATCAAAATGGACGGCTCAAAAGAAATCCCCAGCATCGACCAAAACCCTCAGCAACAACCAGACCCTACTCTGAAGAAGGCTTCTGCTGCCACTGATGCAAAGCCCAAAGTCAGAACCGAGTCCAAGTCTGGAGCTCAAAGACCACCATTGAACAGATTCACTACTAGCCACGAAAATGTACTGCAAGAGCACTTCATTGGTGCAATTGACCAGGGTACCACTTCATCCAGATTTATCATCTTCGACGGAGTTGGTGAGCCTGTGGCAATGCACCAGATTGAATTCGAGCAGAAGTACCCCGAATCTGGGTAAGTCTTTGAGTTGCTCTGTTGCACCTGCAGCAGTTATACTAACACACTTCGCAGTTGGCATGAGCATGACCCGTGGGAACTCGTCGCTTCAGTAGAAACTTGTATCGAGGAGGCTACCAAGAAGTTCCTCGAAAAGGGCCACAAGATCTCGGACATCAAGGCAATCGGTCTCACCAACCAGAGAGAAACAACTCTGGTTTGGGATGCAGAGACTGGACAGCCTCTGCACAATGCCATCGCTTGGCCCGATACTAGAACCAAGGGTCTTGTCCGTGAGTTCAAGGAGCGCAAGGGTGACCAGAACTTGTCCGAGATCTGTGGTATTCCGCTCTCCACATACCCATCGTGCCTCAAGCTCGTCTGGATGTTGCGCCATGTTCCCGAGGTGCAGCAGGCCTACGACGAGGGTCGCCTGTGCTTCGGTACCGTCGACACCTGGTTGATCTACAACCTCAACGGAGGAAAAGAGAAGAACATCTTCGTCACGGATTCTACAAACGCTTCAAGAACCATGTTCATGAACCTTCACACCTGTCAATACGATGACAACCTTTTGGGCTTCTTCGATCTTGACCGCAACAAGCTCAGGCTGCCCAAGATTGTTCCTTCGTCTTGCGCAGATGCTTACGGTACTCTCGCCAAGGGCATTCTGAAGGGTATGAAGATTGCTGGCTGTCTTGGTGACCAGTCTTCTGCTCTGGTCGGTCAGCAAGGCTTCACTCCTGGCTCTGCCAAGAACACATATGGTATGCATCCTACTTGTAACTTCTGTGCCACATACTAACACATCGGGTAGGTACCGGTTGTTTCCTGCTTTACAACGTTGGCGAGAAGCCCACCATCTCTACTCACGGTCTGCTCGCTACAGTGGCCTACGATTTCGGTCGAAACAGAAAGCCAGTATACGCCCTCGAGGGTTCCGTGGCCGTCGCAGGTTCTGGTGTTAAATTCTTGATGAACAACATGGGTTTCATTGCCCACGCCGAAAAAGTGTCAGAACTCGCTTCCACTGTCGACGACAACGGTGGCCTTGTCTTCGTCACTGCTTTCTCTGGTCTCTTTGCACCATACTGGATCGATGATGCAAAGGGTACCATTTTTGGTATCACCCAGCACACACAAAGGGGTCACATTGCACGAGCCACTCTAGAAGCCACTTGTTTCCAGACAAAGGCTATTCTCGACGCCATGGAGAAGGACAGTGGACATGCCCTGTCGGATTTGGCCGTCGATGGTGGTATGAGTAACTCCAACATTTGCATGCAGGTGAGCTTTGAAAAGTTATTGCAATCAAGACAACAAATAATTGACTCTATACCAGACACAATCAAACATCATCGGTATCCCTGTCAATCGCCCCGCCATGCGCGAAACCACCGCCCTAGGTGCCGCTATCGCCGCCGGTTTCGCTGTCGACATCTGGAAGGAGTTCAGTGAGCTCAAGGCCATCAACCAAAAGAACCGTATGGTCTTCGAGCCCGAAGTCACCCCCGAGGAGAGCGAGAAGATGTTCAAGAAGTGGGATCGTGCTGTCAGCATGTGTCGCGGCTGGCTCGATGTTGACGAGGTCACCGAGACATAAGAACTGCGGCATCACTGATGACCACACATAATGAGGAGGAATGATATGATAATATTTTTGAATTTTTGGAGGATTTGCTTCGGATTTGGCATACTGTTCGATACCCTTGTCATGGGTTCGCATTGTCGAAGGGAAGTTATGGAGTTGCATACACATGATGATTTGTCAAAGCCTTACAGTATAAAGGAGATACATAGAAGGAACTAGAATGTCTTGTTTCTATCGGGATACCTCGTGTGACGAATCTGTTGCTAGCCGACCTGAATCGATTGCTTTGAACATCTGGATCAGTTGCTTCCTAAGAAACTCGACATCAGCTCCTCTATGGACAGCTTTGTAAAACAACCATCTTCTCTTGCTTCACTGGCCACTTATTGCCGATATCGCCATTGCCTGTGAGGTGGCGGGTTCAAGAGAAACTTTAGGATGATCCCGCCCATTCCGAGCGCCTCTTCCGCAAACCTTGGGGGGGAAGAACGGGCAAACCTCCTCTCGAACCTTAAAAACGCCAACAGCTGCAACTCGCGATTCTGGAGCGGAATCATCTCAATTTCTCATATATCTCCAACAATATCAAACAACATCCCGCACGCTCTTCTCATATCACAGGCTCAATTAATAGACAACTTGTCCTACTGAGCATTCTGGTCCAAGCATATGCTGCTGCCAAAGCCCGAGTTTCACCACATGACAATTCGGCTATCGTACGACTGCTACGTCAAAACATGCAAAACATGCAAAACATGCAAAACATCTGATGGGGTCACACAAGCCACATCCATCGTTGTCGGTCGACGCATGTTCGCGCGCCTGTCCCTGAGGTTCTGTACCCACCAAGGCCCAGAATGACAGACGGTAGACCGACACGACACATCTCCGAATAACATGTCAAGCATCCGTGGTTGGTTCAGCGGGGAGGCACAAAAAACGGTAAGTCGATCTAATACGCCATCATGCACGCCTTCCAAGCAACGCCATGCTTGCTCTCTTTGCCAAAAAGCATGTTGCATGCAGCAAGGATCTCCAGGCCCGGGTTTTGGTGCAGCGGTCAAGGATGCATGATTTGCTCTGCATTGGCGCGTCGAAATGAACGTCCCTACCCACCGGTTAATGGTGAACGATACGTCAAGGGTAGATCTGTCAAGTATGTGATTGGAACACGCTGTCAGAGGAATGGCTTACTAGGCTAGTCTGGCTTTCTTGCATCAGCGAGCAGGGGAGCGGTATTGCTTTCCCTTCTTGCTTCTCGCTTGATCGGGGCACATCGGTGGTACAACGAAAAGAATGAGGTGTTTCGAGATATCCATCAAGAACAGGTCGGTGAAAATTTCTGCTTGCTACCACTCTTCTCATCTTTGCTTGCTTTGATCTCATGTGATTTTGTGATTTGAAACCGGACCAAGAAACAAACTTGTCTCGATTTGTGGGAAAGGCTGGCAGCATATAGCTGTTCGACTGATTTGAATGAACTGTACTCGAACAGATTTGAGCACTGTATATTATCTTGCCTCGTCCCCTCGATCTACCTTGCCTTGTTATCACTGTTAACCAACTCGAGTTCAAAAGCACATTGATCTCTCCATCAAACTACTTGACTTGATCTCGCATTCGACGCCAATCTAGTTTTCAACCAAACATCATGTGCGATTACACCAAAGTCGAATACTGCTGTGGCCACCTACGATACACTGTGCGTGCCTGGTGCGTCAGATACCAGGAGTCACACAAACGCTGTCCACCTAACGTTGTTGCCGTGTAAGTCTTGCTACAACTCATATAGCTTTTGACCTCTGCTGACGCCATCTGTGCAGAGAATACAGATTCGAAGAACCATGCGGTAAGACTTTTGATCCTTTCGAAAACTCAACAACCCGAACAACTCGACAGATACTGACTGTCATCATTAGGTGACTGTAAACCACCTGCGCCGCGATATGGCTACAAGACAAAGTCTAGCAGCAGGAAGTGACTCGACACACTCTTCCTTCCGCATCTCAACCCTGTAGATGTTGACTCTCCACATATCTTTCGAACCAGTGGAACACAGCACACTGGTTTCTTTTTGTCTTTTCATGAGTGTTCCTTCAAGAGGACTGCTGGACAGTGTTACGGGACCACAGGACAGGATACGGCGTTTCACTCCAGTACAAGAGCAGATATGCCCTTTTCATCTTTGATTTCTTCTTGAACCAATGGGTGAAGTATATATGCGCTTGAAGCTCAATACACTACACCAAAAAATGAAAAGTTTCTCCTTAACTCTCTCTCCTCATCTGAATTTTGTTATAATCTCAGATTTGAAGACTCCCATGAACCAGGATACAACAGGATCGATCGTCTGCATTCTTCTCCGCCTCATCGATCTTGATCCTGCGCAATCTCATTATGCGTGTTTGCCCAGATCGCTTCACACGGTCAGATGTTGATCAATGTTCCTGTGCGACGTGACACAGGAGTCAAAGCCAACATCATGTGGTAAGTGCGGTGTGTTTTGCCTCGGACCTGCATCAAAATCAAGTCTATGAAAGTGCATTATCGCGTGCAGTCCAAGCTCGCCGAATGGGTCCGTTCGTGCCTTCGTTGACAGAGAAAGTTCTGGGTCGGTTGGAATGCCAGCCAGACAGCTCGAGAAGCATCGACCAGAAACGACCTTATCAGACACATGAGAAGCAAAGCGCGAGGACCGTACTGCGCCCACTGATGCCCAGAGCAGAGGTAAAGAGCTATTAACGGTCGCACTTGCCGTCCCAGCGATAATATTTACTTCCGGCACTTGAATGCACCTACCTGGTCCTTGGTTAAACGATCGTTCCTCACGGATACCAATCAATTCCCTGCAGCACTGTCATTCCACCGCCTGTTATCTATCAATTACGACCTGTCACCTGCCAGATTAGTCATGCCAATCAACTTGGCTTGCACCGGATCGTTCCAGAATATTGGTTACGACACGAGGTCGAACTCGGCAGAGCATTGGAGTGCTCCAAGAGCAGGACTTCGATGAGGCGCTTCAATATGACTCGTAGTTTTTGGTCAATGTATACATTCCTTTTTTAGAGATTTCCTTCTCGACCTCGTCTACTGACATATCTGCGGAAAGGAAATTGAGCTGACAGATACGCGGTCTGCAGTTATCCACACATTCTATCGTCAGTCGGATATTTGATCGCGGCACAATAGAGAGAAGGAAAAGAACCGAGGAGGGTAGCCGCAGTATCGCTCCGCTAACCCAGAAAACAACAACATGCAATGTGGAACGTTCCATCCCGACTGCAAGGTCGTCGATCATGTATGCATGCATGTATCATGGCGTCCAGCGGTGTCGGCTGCTTTGAAGTGCAGCGGAAGCCATGCCGGATTTTCCCACCTCGCCGTCATTCGACAGGTTGTTCCTGAGGGTGTATGGCTCACCTGTCTACCTTCCGCTGGTGATGCCTGGGACATGCAAATCTTTGTGATGTTATAGAAAGATGATCGCGACAAGTGCACGACTTTCGCTAGTCATCGCGTTATGCTTCAATGTCATCATCAGTGGTCTGACTCGCTTCCACCATTACTTGTGTACGGCTTGATGCTCACAAGACGTACAGTCTCGATAAAGCTGGATGCAGCAGAGACGGCTGAGATGCTCGAAGCTTTCAGGATGGTGACGATTGATGGCAACAGCGAACGTGTCAACATCAATGGCATCAGCTGCGTTGTCAACGGCGGACTCTTTAGCAGGAGGCGCACGTGACTTGGGCAGCGTATCAAAGCTGGTGGTATGACCCTGCCACTCAACATAGATGCCTAGAATATCTGTCTATGTAGCACTAAACACAATAATGAAACTTTGGATGACATCTCAGGACCTCTAGCTCTGGAATAACCATTAATCATCTACAGACAAGTACGATTGAACATGATAATGGCTTGTGTCGTGATCGCGTGGTTTTGGGGCTAACAGATCAATGGAGAGTACGCAGCTACTCCCCAGGAAAGTGACAGAAGCATAACGAGAATTATGTTAAATCAAACGGGAGTGGTACTCTGTTATCAGAAGAAGGTCCGGCTTGAGTCTAGTGCAAGTCAGAGCCCCAAACATTGATGGTATGGCCATCACGGTATATCCTAACTCCATGACAATGACGATATACGGACATACCGTTATGTCCGCAACTCCATGTAGCCCCTCTCTGTTTAGCCGCCGTCCACTCGAGTACAAATACTAGCGATTGTTCCTTGCGAAGAGCTTGTGTACCTTTCGTTGAAGCCTCTTACAGAAGTAAACACACTTGCACCATTGACAACATGTCCGATCAAAAAGATCCTGTGCTCGAGAAGATTGAGAACACCAAAGCTGTCTACAAGCGCCTGGGCAAGAGCGGACTACGAGTTTCTGTGCCCATTTTGGGTGCCATGTCATTCGGTGACCCAGCATGGCAACCTTGGATCTTAGACGAAGAAGCCTCACTACCACTTCTTAAGGCTGCTTACGACAAGGGCATCAACACATGGGATTCGGCCAATATTTACAGCAACGGTGCAAGCGAAACGATCATCAGCAAAGCTATTAAGAAGTATCAGATCCCAAGAGAGAAGGTCGTCATCTTGAGCAAATGTTTTGCCTATGTTGGAGAGGAGCCTGGAATCAAAACCATATCATACGGCCAGAAGATTTCAGAGTCGCCTGACTACGTCAACCAAGGAGGACTTTCGCGAACTGCCATCTTTAACGCTGTCAACAAGTCACTCAAACGTCTTGATCTGGAGTACCTCGACTTGCTCCAGATCCACCGCTTCGACCCCAACACTCCTATCGAGGAGACTATGGAAGCACTGCACGATCTTGTTCGCTCTGGCAAAGTTCGTTACATCGGTGCAAGTTCAATGTGGACGTACCAGTTTTGTATGATGCAAGCTTGTGCCGACAAGAATGGTTGGACCAAGTTCATCAGCATGCAAAACCAGTACAGCCTGCTGTACCGCGAAGAAGAACGCGAGATGAACAAGTATTGCGATGCGACTGGCGTTGGTCTCATTCCTGTAAGCCAATTCGTTAGGGACTTGTCGAGAATGTGCTAACAAAGCTCTAGTGGGCTCCTCTTTGTCGCGGACATCTCGCTCGCCCTGCATCAGCAGCCGGAAGCACAACAAGATCTTCCAAGGAGGCTGAAGGCTTGGCTGGAACCTCGGAGATTGATGTCAAGACGATTGGGCGAGTACAAGAGATTGCCGAGAAGAAGGGCTGGAAGATGGCACATGTGGCCCTTGCTTGGATAAACAAGCGTGTCTCTAGTCCCATCATTGGTTTCTCGAGCGTTGAACGTATGGACGAGGCGCTTGGAGCAAACGATAAGAGCTTGACCGAAGAGGAAGAGAAGTACCTCGAGGAGCTCTATCAACCAAGAAACATTGTCGGTCATTCTTAAGAGTCTCCCAAGTATGCTAAAGATTGTTCATTGTAGCTATAGAAATGCACAATAGTTTCGCGAAGAATGTGGCCTCCACAGAGAGAACATTTTGAAGGCTATCTCCATGGCCAGATTCGTATTCAAATCGCAACTGTGCATTTCGATAGCTTAAAGAACCATATACCTCGACTGGGAAAGGGGTTGATCGCAAGACTGTGACAACGTGTAGCACAGGGGAAGAGGACAGGCCAAGGAGGTTGTGTTGCTTGTCTCGGAATTTTGTTGCTAGGGGTACTGATTAGCATTCCACAAGACAAATTTCAGACAAGTTCACACACCTTTATCTTCAGTTCTCCGTCCGTACCAAATCCGTTTCCAGTCATTCAGTCTCCCTTTTGAAAAATGGCTCGAATTCGTGGCAGCCCGTCGAAAGATGCTGAAAAGCAAACAACCGCCGAAACTGGTGTCGGGAGGAAAACGCCAGTCAAGTCTGCAGCAAAGAGAGGAAGGAACACCACACCTAGTCCGCCACCAACGACCAGGACGTCTCGATCAAAATCACGAGCCCGCCGTCCAAGCGTCAAGCTCGCAAAGACGAACACTGATGAGCACATACGCAAGAGGAGCAGGCCGCTAGAGGCCAAGCATCCGTTTCGTCCTCTTGCGCCAGACATCTCAAGCGACGATTTGGTAGAAACACCAGTACCAAAGACAAAACTGCCACGCAATTACTGGATTGCCAACTGCAAGGAACTTTCACCTCCATGGATAGCTTGTTCGGGGTTTGTACCGCCAGCCATGATCGAGTTCTTGATGCGCTGCAAGAAGAGAACAGCTATTGCAGTCAAGTTCAAGAAGGGCGACAAAATCACAAACATGGAAGGTGCCATGCATACCTTTGTCACCTCTCTAGAGTTGGCCTGGCTGCATGGTGAGAAAGGCTATGACAAAGGCCACACCTTCACGCCGTACCTTCCGAGCGGCAAGTTCAGGCGCGGTCGACAAATCCTAATAAGCAACATGATACACCAGGATTTTGAGACGGATGAGGTGATGATGAAGTTGGCCTCCTTGACGAAGATCAAGACGACCCTCATCGTGGACTTTAACATACCCACTACCAAGGAGAAGCAGTCTGAGGATGTTCGAAAAAGGTACGATGATGCTTTGCGACGGCTCATGGTATACAACTTGGTTCTGGATGGTGAACTTCCAAGTGTCGAAGTGGGCAGCGCCAAAGCCATGTCGCGTACACAAGCCAAGTCTTTCCTCGCCAACAAGGTCTTGAAAGCTGATTGCAGCAATGTCCTAGAACAGGTCAGGAATGAAATGTTTTGGTTGTCAGCGACATCTGAGAAGGAGACTCCGTTGCTTTCACTCGAACTTCTAGTCGCGACTGCGTACCATCAATTTCGAAACGAGATGGATGCTCTCGAGAGAATCTGCAAACATCAAGGTTATATCTACACATTCTCAGCACCTAAAATCTTCATCGAAGGGTTTGGCAGCCAAAATGGTCTGATGGCATGCATCTATGCTGCTGGGCTGAAGCATTATTTGCAGACAACAAAGCCGCGAAAGATGCGGGTCTTCCAACTGCCTGAGGTACCGGGCTGGGGCTCGTGGATGCGAACGGCATTATCGGCTGCACCAGAAGTGCGGGTGATGACAAAACAGGAGCTGTACAGCAAGAAGGACCCCTCCGACAGCTACAATCCACTATATGCGGGCACTATGCTTGTGTTGCACAACTGCTCGGATGGATTTGGACAGAACATACAGTATGAGGTGGGTGCTGGAAGCCTTGATGCTATCATTGGACGCTTCACGAGTGCAGCAGGAAGCCTACTTAACTCCCGCGAGGATCTTGTAAGCATGGTATCAATGCATGCCGAGTCATCATAATGGTAGAGGGTCGAGGTACCGAGGAGGGGAATGTTTGCCTTGTGTTTGCTCTGGAGTTGCGGCCGTGAGAGGGTCACATGCCTCACAACTCTCAAAGTACCTTTGATAGTCGTCGCCCCGTTATGTTGCGAGATTTAGTGCCTCGTCAGCGCACATCTCTTGAATCCGTACTTCCGGGGGGTTGTCGGTTGCTCTCCAGGTTGGCGTGATGCGGCGTGATTGGATTCGAAGCTTCGCTGAGAAAGCTCGCGTGTCAAACTCGCGAAGCCTTGAACAACTCCACGAATCCACTTCACACTTCCACGAAGTCGTCCCTCCAGAACTGAACCGATACCACCAATCTCCCCTGGAGATCCCTCAATAATTGCTTTTGATGTGTGTTTCGAGGTACGCATTGATATAAGGTTTTCCCCGCATTCGTCGATTGGTTAGCGTGATACCCCAGGAAAGTGCCGTTGCATGGTCTCGTGCACATTGCTCTGAAGTGGAATGATCTCCTTCGAGCTCCGTACAGAGCTGTTCTAGCTTGGCTTGGAGCTAGGATAGCTAGGTAAGGGCAACCTGTGGTGGTCCAGTGGCATGCCACTGCAATCGTCAGACAACCCCGCACGGCGTGACTGCTGTCTAGGTATTTCAACTGTCGACTCCCTCAGCTCTTGCCCTTCCTCTTTCTCTTCCCAAGATTGCCTTGTATTCGTCAAGTCGGTCTTATAACGCTCCTAATCAATTGCCTACCCACGTGCACCAGCTTTCAAGCTTATCCTAAGCTTAAACACCACCAGTTCCAACCATGTCTGCCGAGATTGAACACCCTCTGACCAGACTCGACTCCGCCGTCTCTGACACCACTTACGAGCCTGGCCATGAGAAGCAGATCAAGCATCGCAGAACCAGCAGTACCGTCTCGGGTGTTTTCAGAATCGAAGATCTAGGTAAGTTGGAGCTTGATAACTTCTTATCAGTTCTCACGTGTCTCTGACTGCTATGCAGAACAGGAGAAGGTCGACCTGCAAATAGCGCCGGAAACCCAGAAACTCGGATGGTTAGTCTGCCTTGATTTGCCGATGTTGCCTTGAGCTCTTTTTGATATTGTCTTGGTATGTCGTGTGAGTATTGGCTCCAGATACTGACAATACCCAGGAAGCTAAACAAGAACCCAAACACAATCGACGACAAGGATGTGTTAAAAAAGTTACTCGTGACGCCGCCAATTAAGAAGATCGACCTACACTTCCCACTAGGACTTAACGTCACTGCTCGCAACCTCAAAGGAGTGACGATCAAGGACGCAGTAGATGCCATCTACAAGCAGTTCAAGAAGAAGGTATGATCTGATCCCATGTAACTTCACTCGTGTGTGACATTGTCTAACCACCACTGTGTATAGGATGATGATGACATGGGTGAGAACCCCTACCTCGCTGGTTTCGAGTGGGACAAAGAAGAGTGTTACACCCGCTTCATCGTTCACCAGAAGAAGACTCCTGGAAACAACGATGGCCTCCCCAGCGGAGGCAGCAAGAAGAAGGGCAAGAAGGACAAGAAGGAAGAGGCCGACCCTCTACTCATCTAAACGCCATGTTGGTGTTGATACCCTAGATGGGTAACCTCAGTCTCTTCTTGCTCCGCCCAACACTCCTTTCATATCATCAACCGCGGGCCGGGTATTGAGAGGCATATCGTCGTTGTTGACTCGCTCCGAGAGCGTATCCATATTGTTGTATTCATTATGATCATCGGGTTCGGACCATTTGCTGGTAGATACTGGCACTTTGTCTGGCTCGTGTATTATTCTCTTCTGACCCTCATTCTTGCTCTTGTGTTTCCTATGCTCTTGCTTCCAGTGTCGAATAATCGTGCCTGAGTTGTGATGTTGAGAGAAAATTGCCGCGTCGCTGGTCTCGCTCGAAGATCCATCGGCCCAACGCCCGAAGTTCTTCCATAACCCTCGTCCCTTTTCAGCAACAACAAGGTCTTGATGATTGAAACAGCGGCCGGAAAGGTTAGCTAGTTACCGCATCTCTCATCATCTTTCAAGGATTTAATGGCAGCTGTGAATCGTGAAATTGATCAAGTTGGCAAGACCCGAGGCTGTTTGATTCCACTTTCCTTATCTTCAATATCGCATCAACCTACCTAAATAAGACATGGAAGGTTGGTATATATAGATATACATGATCCATAAGCTTTCCTCGTGAGACCATTTCACATTGCAACTATCCTGCTGAATATCGTTCAGAAATCGTCTCAGCCATGGAAGAGAGAGCCCGCATACCAGTCGACTTACCTCTACCAAACCCAACCACCTCATATTGGCAAGACCCACCAGATGAGATAGCAAATCTGCAAACCACAAAAGAGTTACCAAAATATGCAGACTATTTCATTATAGGCAGTGGCATCAGTGGTACAGCTATTGCCTACAATCTGATCAAGAAGAAACCAAACAGCTCCATATTGATGCTGGAAGCAAGACAAGCATGTAGTGGGGCCACAGGTCGCAATGGTAATTTTCAGATAGTCTTTGATACTGGTTTGGACGGTATACTGACGGAATTGAATCTTAGGCGGCCATACAAAAGCAGCAAGCTATCGCAGCTTCCTTGAACATGAAGCCGAACATGGTCTTGAAGATGCCATCAAGATTGCTCGTCTGGAGTACGCCAACATTAGAGAAACTCATGACTTGGCTCGAGATCTGAATATTGATTGCGCATCTACGCCCTGCGATACTGTAGACATCATCTACGATGCGGAAGCTCTTGCACAAGGCAAGAAAGCCATTGCCAGGATGCAAGAGACCATGGGTCCTGATGACCCGGCAGCAAAGTACAAGATCTTATCAGCAGAAGAGGCAAAGGTGAAATGTCATACTCCTGATGCTCTGGGAGCATTTGTGTATGAGGCGGGAAGCATCAGTGCATATCGCTTCACCATAGGGATGCTAAAGCACTGTCTCGAGAGAGGTCTAAACCTGCAGACTAACACCCCAGTCGAAAGCATCGAGTCAGCGAAGAACTTCAACCCAGAGGCACCGAGATGGACAGCAAAGACATCGAGAGGCAGCGTCGAGACCGCCAATCTAATATTAGCGACTAACGGATATACTGCGCATTTGTTGCCGCAGATGCAGGGTATCATTGTTCCTCTGCGCGGACAGATCACAGCACAACGACCGGGGTCCACGTTGCCGGGCTTGGATACGACTTACTCTTTCATCTATGCTCAAGGGTACGAGTACATGATTACTCGACCGCCAGGCACTTTGGATGCTGGTACTATAGTCATTGGCGGCGGGCTGGGAAGACTAGCCAATGCTGGTGCATCCGAGTTTGGAAACATTTCTGATACAGACTTGAATGCGGAGATCTCGACCTACCTTTACAACTACACAGCAGGCTACTTTGGCGACAATTGGGGTCAAGACGCAAAGGAAGGAAGAATTGTTAAGGAATGGTCAGGAGTGATGGGCACGAGTGCAGACGGATTGCCGTATGTGGGATCGATGCCTGATATGCCAGGCATGTTTGTCTGTGCCAGCTTCAATGGTCATGGCATGGTCATGTGTCTCAAGTCTGCAGAGGCGCTAGTCGACATGATGAAGGGTGATGAGGACGTAGTTTGGTTTCCAAAGGCGCTTGTTGTGACTGCTAAGAGATTCGAGAGGAAGTTTCATGGAAGGCTGGACATGCGTGCGCCTGGCGAGGCTCTGTTCGATCGATCGACTGTAGACAAGTGACGTATTGAAGGTTGGAACTGGGAAAGGGTTATGGAACTAGAAAAAAAGAGTCGTTGCGGCACTATGCGCGCCTCGGACATGATATTTTGGAAGCTTTTGAGCAATGATTTTCATCTTTTTATAAGAAAGTCGCAGTGCCTTGTAGCGGGGAGAAAAAGAACAAGCCCATGTCCGATTTTTGGTGTAACATTCAAAGCGCCGCAGTAATATTGCTCTTGCTCACCACGCGCCCGTTCCATTCATTGACCGCAACCAAAGTCCATTTGTGTGTCGTGTCAAATCGCTTAGAAGACCATCTCGTGGGGCTTGTCGCCCGATCTGAGGCTGAAGGTGGAGCCGAGGTAGGAGATGAGGAAAGGCTCCTT
>SWBJ01000279.1:0-67632 GCA_024195555.1 Aureobasidium sp. EXF-12298 | reverse complement strand
CCATTCTTCCACGTTTGGGCATATAAGGTACTTGTCTCCTCTTGCACTTGACCATAGCCAGCAATCGCAGGCCGACTTAATACGCTTTTCTCTCTTCTTCTCGTCCCTTTCCCTCTCCCCTCCCCACTAGCCAGGCTGGTCCAGGCTCCTCTTGCGCTATCGTTTAATCAAGAACCGCTTTTGCGCCACTACTTTCTTTCCCAGACCCCTGGTCCCCTACCAGCCCTCAGTCGACCTTGATCCCCGATTGGGCTGCCTCAGATTTATTTGTACATATAGATCAGACATGTCGTCGTCAATTACTCCAGCAAACTCCAGACTCAACACCAAGATGGCTGCCGCGAAAGATGCAAAGTCGAATTCTTCGAAGATGCACCGCCGTTCGCGCACAGGTAAGCTTATATTCTCTTGTTTCTGATTTACGCACGTCCATTGCTCACCCTGAATCCGTAGGTTGTTACACCTGCCGTTTGCGCCGAAAGAAGTGCGACGAGGGAAAGCCCGGTTGCAAAGCATGCAACCACTTGGGTGTTTCTTGTGTTTACAAACGTCCCATGTGGTGGAGCAACACTGCTAAGCGAGCAGAGCAAAAGGAAATGGTCAAAGAAAGGATCAAGTTGACGCAAAATGCCAAAAAGGCAAAAGACGCAAGCACACCTCCTCCAAGTCTTTGCAAGACTGAGACTTTCTCCGACTCGAAACCTTCGTCGCGAACACCGTCTGTTTGCACGCCGTATGCGCCTGAGATCAACTTTAAGCAAGTCTCGCAAGAAGGTTATTTTGCTCTGCCTCCACCAGAGATACTAATGTCCCATCCGCCTCATTCTATGTTTTCTCCTTATGAAGTAGACATCAAGACTGAACGCCAGATCTTCATCAATGACGTTCCGACTCGACGAGACTCGACCATCTCAACCTTCAGCACATTTCAACCACCTCCAATGGGATCAAACTGTCAAGGCTTTGCTCCCGAGAGCTGGGTTCAGCAAGACTATTTTGAGATGCAACAGGAATCCTTTACCGAAGAGCCTGTCAACTTCGACTTTTTCGATCTGCCCCACGAGAAGCCCGCACCGAATCACGAGACCATCATCGAGGTAGATGAAGTTGACAAGCCTTTACTAAATCATTTCATCCAGAAGGTTTCGAAGCTCATCTTTCCAATTCTTGATGCCAATCAGCACAGTTCTACTCGTTCGGACATCATCCTGCCCGCGCTCGAAACGAACAAGAGCTATCTTCATTGCTGCTTGAGTGTATCCGGCCTTCACAAGAAGTCTACCGAAGACGTTCCCTCGGAAGAGATTGATGAGCACATCTTGCGGCACCGCTATGCAGCGATATCTGAGCTCTGTGCCGCATTGAACGAAGACAAGAACCATGCCCAGATCCTCGAAGCTACTCTCGGCATGATTTTCTTCCAGTGTTCTGTCGGCCGACCAACAGACTCGATCCCTGATATACCTTGGCACCAACACTTCCAGGCTGCTGCTGATCTTGTTGATCGACTTGAGCTTCCCACTACAGTGGTGGGTGCCATGCAATGTGGAGACGTGTCGCGTCCCCCATTCAATATGGCCCTCACGGCTTGGATCGACATTCTCGGAGCAACCATGCTTGGACGCTATCCAAGGTTTGCTGATACTTATCGTGATCTCAACATTGGAAAAGGCAGCGCGGGACTGTCAGAGCTCATGGGCTGCGACGACAAGATCATGTTTCTCATTTCGGAGATTGCTTGTCTCGAAGCTCACAAGCTTGAAGGCATGGATGATCTAGTGCTCTGCGACTACGTCAAGATTCTCGGTCACAGCATTGGCTATTGCGAGCCAGGACCTGGTGCGGTCAAGAGTGCATTTTCGGGCACTGGAGCCATCAAGCCCAAACAGCTCAGCATCAATGTGACGGCTGCCTTCATGTACGCCGCACGCATCTACCTCTGCTCTTTGGTGCCCGGCTTCCGACTTGACGACCACAATGTGACGAATTTGGTCAACGCTTTCTGTAATGTCATGGAGTACATTCCGGCTGGACCGGAGGGGCATGACCGGTCATTAGTGTGGCCACTACTCGTGGTTGGCTCGGTGTCGTTGCCCACATCGACGTTCCGCAGCATGTTTGAAGAGCGCTGTTCGCGACTTGGTGAAGCGGCCAACTTTGGGTCATTCGGTCGCGTTCGAGAGCTCTTCAAAGATGTGTGGATGTTGGTCGACAGTGAGGCAGCATTGGGAAGCTACCAGAGCGTCTCCTGGAGAGACGTGATGGCACAGAAGGGATGGGATTTCTTGTTGATTTGAGATCTGCTATTGTGTTTGGCCTTGATGGTCATGCATATCCTTCTGTGCATCCTGGTTTGGTTGCTTCACCGCTTTACAATAATACCTGTACATACAGCGGAGATTTACGAAGTCATGATATACCCCTGGTCATGACTCGAGAGTGGTGTAGAATATTCGTAATGGGGAGCATGTTTTCTTTTGGCTTTGTTTTTCGCTTTTTTCTCTGGCATTATACCCATGTCACTCTCGCCTGACACTATGGCGGAGTAGCGACTTTTGTCTCATTTGGATATGGAGAAGGTCTAGGCGAGCTTGGCGGTATTGCGGTACTATGCAGCTCTGGGCAGGACATTACAGTGAGACAGAGCAACAATCGAAGCAAGTTTGAATATGGTTCTCGTCGCAGATGAGTAAATGGGCGTGAAAGTTGTAGAAGACAGGCGGTCGGCAGAGAGGCAGCGCGGGAACTTGGCGAGAGAGACAGGGTTCGACGGACAAGGCTATTTTCGGCAACAGCATCGGAGGCGGAAGCGACAGCTGCAGATCATGGCAGCTCGCAGCATGTGGCAGGTGAGATGGCGCTGAGATTAGCCAGCATCGCACCAATAGCTCCTTCCCTCCAGCTCTCTCTCCTGCAGAATCTACCATGTCGGCGGCTCCACCAAGCGCGCCTCACATGCTGAAGACGACGACCTGCAATTGACAGCTCGTCCTCTACCAGCCTTGACAGACGACCGTCTCAGACTAATCCTCTACTGCAGACTAGCTGCACAGTAATTACAACAATAGCCACAAACGACTGATCCCGCTTCTTCAGCTCCTTGCACCTCAATCCTTCCTCTCCCACCACCATGTCAGCTCCTCAACACCCACCACCTCTCCAGACGGCGACCCAAGGCACCTTCTTTGCCAGCAGCGGCGCGTATACACCTTTGACTCCGGACCACGACCACGTCGAATCGCCGTCCTTGACTTCGGGCAATGCCCTCGCCCGATTCGAGTTTGAGAAGCCCGCTGGCGACAAGGCTGGCACAAAGATCTTGATGGTCGAGTGGGAGGACGACGACCAGACCAAGCACGTCCCTGGTCAATGGTCTGTCAGCTGGGAGGCCAAACGTGCTGCTCTGCTTGACCCGAATGCTGTCGACATCAAAAGGGAAGGCCTGCACCGCTTGTACTTCTTGCTATCCGTCGCCGAGCGAGTTCCCGCCACCGTCACCCTCACCCTACACCCGGACAATCAAGAGCAGGAAAACATAGTCTGGCGCACACATCCACTCCCCGCCATCTTCTCGCCCGAACTGGGAGCTTCGGCTCGCCAAGCTGGCAAGAAGGGCGTCTTGCACACTGTCTGGGCTAAGAAGCGTCTACAAGTCCTCAAGCAGGAAATCCACCACGAGGAACAGCACAATCCAGAGGGTGTCGCCTTATCCATGGCCATACAGGAACGTGACTGGATAGAGTCTAATTTCGGCGTTCGCACAAAGCCTACCGGCCTGAAGATCGCTACCACAAGCTCCGCGGGCTCCCTGGACCTCGGACTGCCCAGTCCCGCCAGCCCACGCAGCCCTGGTCGCGGTCCATTGCTGGAGAAGCTCAAGGGCCTCAGTCTCGATACCAAAGCTTCGACACATGATTCGAATCCTCTGAGTCCTGAAGGTTCAGATGTTGCCGTCAACTTTAATACCTTTGCTGCCCTGCACGGCTTACCCGACCCCACCACTCTTGCCGCCAAACCCGCTCAACACACTCTACCTCAGACTCAGCAGACAATTCCTCCACTATCACAACAACGAAGAATTGCACCGCAGTTACCGCCTGACTCCATTATTGCACAGCAACGACAACAAGATGGCAGTAGCATGGCATCACTGAATGCTCTTGCCGTCAATGAAGGTCCTGTCGAATTTAATGCAATCTCTTGAACTGCTGTCCCTTCGGTAACGAGAAATGATTCGGCTGCTGATGAAGATGATCTCTTTGCATTGCCATTAAGTCCTCGTAGTCCTGCTGATCAACAAGATAGAGGTTCTGCTTTTTCTTTTGCTGCTGATCATGTTGCCAAGTACAAGCAATGATGAGAGCAGCAGCTGTGAATACCAGAAGCCGAAAATAACGCGACCATGTGACATCTTGTCAGGAAACAGATGACATGCTACAGCAGAGACAGAGGCGTCTTATCTATCTGGAAGAAAGGCTCTTGCTATTCGCCTCCATCTTTATCTCTTCTCTTCTACTCCCAACGCACCTTTGACATGTCTCTTTGGTCTAACCTTGTTCTTTTTTTACTTGTTCCATTCCTTTGGGTCCACTTTGGACAGTTTCGTGACCACAGAAAATTAACGGTGGTGGAGGATTTGTCAGCCATCTGTTCTTTCTCTTGCATGTTCTTTTCTACTCTTTTCCCCCTGCTGTTTTTTCCTGTGGATTTGACGTTGAAATATATACACACATAACATGGAAAGCCACAAATGAAGCTGTGTACCAGTGTTTTCTCAAGTTCTCGCTATTGGACCTTTTTCCATTCCTTTCTTTCATTCTGCTTTCTATGAGAATATCCCGTTTTTGACAAAGTGATGAGAAAGGAGTTTGTCGCCAAATCTGCTCTATTGGTATTGTGGATACAAGTTGTTCCTGTTCTGTGGTTTGCGGATGCCAAATATTCTTGGGATCCAAAAGGTATGTGAAGAGCTTTTCGGACAAGCAGAAGACAAGTAGAAAGCCCTCTTCGTTTTGTCTCCATCAATGGGCCATGAAATAGCAACCTCCTGAAACCTCCGAGCTCTTTTTTTGTTTTTTCTAACCAAAAACTTTCCTGTTTTTCCAACTCTTTTCCTTCTGTTTTTCTTGTTTTTGTAACCAAAACTCTTTCTACCTTTCTCCATCCTCCGATGTTTGGCAATGATACAATGGAAACGAAGAAGATTTGTCATGAGCTATCGAGCTGTGGTGACTGTAGAGATAGAGGACTTCAAGGCATGGAAGTGAAACGTTTGCCGCTGCTGTTGATGGTGTCGCTGACTCTTCTTCTCATTGCTTTGAAGGTGTTGCGGGCTCTAGTGTTGAAGGTGGGAGGAGCTTTGAGGTGCTGTACGTTTTGATGGTGTTAGCATGGGTCTTTTTGGACTTGTTCTTTTTTGGAAGTGAGACGGAAGGAGTAGGTGTGGGTAAGCGAGAGGGGTGAGTGAGGGAGAAGGGTGTGGAGTGGCTGAGAAAGGTCAAATGGAAAGAAGAAGGTGCAAAGGGCAATTCGAGACAAACGTACTTGCTCACCTTCACTCTGCTGGAGCTGTGCAGAAGAACGTCTGGTGCCTCTTCTTCTTCCATTTCCGTTGTCAGAAGATGCTTCCTCGTCGCTGCTGCTGAAGTCGATGTGATCGTCATCGTGCGATGGAACTCTTCTCACAACACTTGCCAGGCTTCCTTGTCTAAAAGAAACGTTGCGACCCATACTCGCATTGCCCGAGGAAACTCTGTCAGAAGCCCTCTGCATCGAAGGTTCTGAGCGTGCAGTCACAAGCGTAGGTGGGTAGACAGGAATGTTAGCCGGGTAGTAAGTATTCGGCGGAGGAGAAGGTGCAGCAGGAGGCAAAAGATCCGCCATCTCACTGCCTCTGTAGCGTCTCTGCGTCATTATACGACGACGCTGAGGACGTTCATAAGCCGTCACCGTCTCATCAGAAGCAGGAGAAGACGACAAAGCACTCTGAGGTAATCTAATACCCAGTTGCGCAGCCAGCGAAGCAAGAGCGTTTTCTTCAATGGACACTGCAGCAGCGTCTTGGTGTAAGAATTCGGCGGCTTCTTGCTCGATGCGAGATAGTGTGTCAAGATTACGATGTTGCTGAGTGTAAGATCTGCGTCTGAACTCGTCGAACTCTGTCAGGGTGTCTTGGTCCATCATGACCGCGAACGAGGTTCTCGATTGCGGAGGATGCGAGCGCAAAGGCTCTGGTAGAGCAGAAGTGCTCACTGGTGGACGAGCGTTGGTGCTTGATGGGACGCGCAGGCTACGCATGTTGCCGATCCAAGGAGGTGTCGAACTGACGTTCCTAGCAGAGCGTGAGAGCTGTGCTCTAGCAGCTCTACTGTCTCCAATAGCATTGTCTGCTTGTGTAGTGATTCCCGAGAGGTTGCTCCTTGCGCCAAAGTATGGCTGGGCTTCTTGGTGTAGAGCAAGTGTAGAAGGATTGACATGTGAGGTCTGACGTGCAGAGTCTGTCGTCTCAGAAGCTGAAGATCTCACGCCTTCCCCTGCACCGCGGACCTGAGTCTGTGGCAATCGGACACGAGCAGGATGAGGCAGTGCATCGTTCTCTTGAAGGTTGGCGCCATGGTTCGCTGAGCGCTCGACAGATGCAGAAGGATAGACTTGAGTGTTTGCGTCCCTGGCCGACCAGGTCTCCGAGCCTAAAGCAGGAGAAGGTTGGGGGAAGTGAGCAGGACCAAGTTGTTGAGGCTGGATTGTTCTACCATGCTCGAATCCTTGCCTCTCGCGGAGTTCAGTTCTGGTACCAGAAGACAACGTTTCGTGAGATGGTCGAGATGGATTGAGATCATAAGTTCGGTAGGAAGGGGGATCAGAGACCAGACGATCTGATGTGAACCGCGAAGTCGACGAGTAGGCTCCTACTTGCGAGCCACGACGTACTTGATCGATGTAATCGTCTGCGCGCGAAGAATGGTCTTCAACTTCCTCATCGTATCGCTGCCGAGCCAAAGTTCTCAAGTGAGGATAGCAGTCATGAACCAATCTCTTCGTGACGAAACCAGCTACTCTCAAGTGCAGCTGCTTGAGTGCTTCCAAGGGCCGATTGGTCCATTCGGCACGTCCTTCGCAAGGCTCATGGTACTCTTGCACATTGCCATAGTTGTCGTAGGTCAGAAGAACATAAGTCCAGTAAGGCTGGCCGTCAGAATCATGAGTCACACATGAGAGGACATGTGCACCGAACTGTGTTCGCAGGAACTGAAGGTTCTCTTGCAGTTGCAAGAGCATGAAGGCTGGGTCGTCCATGGTCGGAAGATTGTCTAAGTTGAGACGACGAGATACATGGTGGGATGCGATGATCTTTTATATTTGTTGTGCTTGCTAACGACCAGTCACTTGGCGGGCCCGACGAACGATGGAGAGTCCGGAACATTCTGAATCGATCTGCAAGTCACAATGGCGAATCACATGAAGAAACTCAAGAGCACTTCCCGGCAAGAGCAATCTAGCCAGCAAACATGGCTTCTGTGTCTGCTTTGACTATCGCGAGAATGTCCAGACACAATACATCGTATGCTGGAGGAATTCATGGTTCAAGTGCGTCGATACTGATTGTATCAGCTATCTGTCAAAGCAATGAGGGTGCAAACGTCGAACTGAGCAAGATCCCATAATCAGAGGTGAAAGGACTGAGGCGTAACAGTGTAAGTATGCTTTCAGCAGGCCTCAAAGCTGTGCACGAGATCTGTCTGGAACTTTTGCCCAGGCACTGTCAAAGCCAGCTGAACGAACCCAGGTAGGCTCGGAACCTTCTACAGAGTCGATTGCCATATGACCAAGCTGCAACCACATATCTTCTTTAATCCTGAAGTTTTCCTTGTTCTCATACGGTTTGCAGATCTGCTGTCCATGAGCCAATGCCCTAACCAGCTTTGAGCCATGCCCATCATCTTCGAAGTTCTTGACACGTTCGATGATATCGTGCCAAGGGTCGGTGGCTATAGATGTTGGTTTGCTCGGTTTGTAGTTTGCGATTTCGTCTAGAAGAAGGTCTGGACAGCCTCGCGATGCGTACAAAGTAATGTCGTTGCGGGCCTTCCACTCCAACAAACGGACTTTGTTGGCGTCGCTCAGCCAGTCTTGTTTGAGGAAAGCAGAGAAGAAGATTGAACAGTTGATGCAGTGCATATAAAAGAAGTCAAACTTGACTGCTTTGTCGCGGCGTTGCGCGGCACCGCTGAAGTAAGCGGCTGCATTTGTCATTTCTGCTGTGCGCTCTTCGAGCTCCTCGGGACTGCTGATGTGGTATTGAGCGACGATATCGACCATTGTTTGGGTCTCGGTCTTCAGTATGCCATCGCGGATACGGTTGCCATCCACATCTGCAGCTTTGGCTAGACGCTTCTCGGCATGTGTTTGATTCAGCAACTCAACGATGCTCTTTGAAGGCCCAGAACGGTTTTGGGCGGCTTTCTCGGCACCTAGAAACAAAGGCTTCATCCAACAATCATGTACAGCAGCTTGAGCGAGCGCTTCTGCAATAATGGCGGGCTGGTGGAACTCGATGCCAAAGCCCAAATGAATGATGGGGTGAAGGAAGCCTGCAAACATGCGAGTGAGGAAATCGTCTGCCCTCTCATCCCCGGCAAAAAGGTACTCATTCAACACCTGCTGCCAGCCCTTCTTGTCCATCTCGGATTGGAAGAAGCGAAGATAGTCGTTGTAATATCGTTCTTTGCCCAAATACTTCATGAACTGCGAAGGATCTTCCATGTCTTTGATGACGGTTGGTTCAATAGGCTGAGGTGGTCGCTGGTAACCCGCATTGTCGTCATAATGCTTCTGTATCTGCGAGGGAGTCGCGGCCAGTGAGTAGATGGTTAGCAAGTGATGGGCAATGTGATTGTGGAATCCGCTTTGATTGAAGAAGATGTGATGGTTCTCGTGATTCTCTTGCAACAGATTCGAAGCTTTTGTTGCAGACTCCTGCTTGATGTCGTTGATGTAGAACTCAGGCCACTCGCCAAGGGAGAGTTGGACTTTGGAAGCTGTCGCCATTGTTCGCGTCGTTCTTGATGCTGAGAAGGAGCGGAGATTGTGTGATGTAAGCTTTGAGAACAGGAAGGCTTGACGAAACATATGTGGCTTTGACATGAAGACGCAACTAGGCAATTGACTGATACTTATTCTTTAGGTATGGTGCTGCCATGAAATGGATGACCAACAATTCGCACTGTTCGATCGGCCGAGTGACGAAATCGCTCCGCCTTTGGGGCGAGCCCCGAGGGTCGCACTTGCCATAATCTGGCCAGAATCTGTTGCTTCCGAAGCGAGAATCGGTTTCTCTGAAGGGCCGAAAGTCGTGTCCGACAGGGTAGCACTCACAATACTCTCAAGACCTGATTCCCCCATTGTGACAACAATATAGGCCAAATTACATACCAAAATATATCGTAGCGATCGTTACAATCATAAAATTGATTTATGCCAGTTAAAGAAGTGTTGCAGTTCGCCGAGATGTAGTACTAAGCCGACAATTGTAGAATTCTTGCTCGGACACGGCGAGCCTACGGCAGAATCAATATGTTGACGGAAGAAACTCCGCTCCAGATGTACAGAGACTTGTTTCCCACGAGGCAGTCAAATGCTGTTGTCTTGCATCATTGAGCTTCTCGACCTCTATGTCCATCTTTTGTTGACCTTGAAACCTTTAAGGACTGGGCACAAAGATAAAGCCATGGTCCATCGTTCAGCAGCCATCTAAAGCAGTATGCTTCGGCAAGACGTCCGACTGCCGAGGTTGCCCATGACCTTTTTGCGACGTCTCTTTCGCTCCAGCCAACAAGTCATCAATTCTCTTTAACAACAGTATGTCTCGCGTCGACATATTGTATCAGTGGGTCGACATATGATCTTACGGAAGCAACCGCACGCTAAACTTGCTCAAGCGCAGTTGTCGTTGTTGTACGAGCAGCTGACCGTCAGATTTCGTCGCCTAATACCAGTACAGTGAATTGCGACAAAGGAAATATGCTGTCACGCAACGAATGTGTGTTATACAATGCATTCCTCTTTGATCCCTCTCCAGATCGGTCTCAAAAAGCCTTGCGTACCCGAACATCTAATGACCAAATCCTTGGTGTCGAATTATGCTCTTCTGGCTGTCGCTGTCATCGCTACCCATAGCACTGACATCCACAGTCACCTTCTTCTGGATACCAGCATCCATCTCTATGTCTGCAAGTGAGTGTGATTTGCTTGCTGTGCTGCGGTGGCCGTGGCCATAGTCGCCTGTGCGGACGTATTTGCCATTGCTGCCGAAGGTGTTGTCGGTGGTGCCCTTTCTGGAGCTGACGACGGAGGCGAACATTGGCGTAATCTTCTCGAACAGTGGTCGCAGGCAGGGTGTGCAGGTGCAGATCATCGCTGCTGTCAACTCGGCTTGTGACCAGAGGACGACTTCGACGAGGCCCCAGGTCAAATCATCATAACCATCCTTGTACAAAACGATGATTGAGCGCATACGAAGGATGCTGACTAGACAGGATATGGAGCCTGCGATGATGTTAGGTCGATCTGCGAAGACAATTCTGGCGAGTCAGAGTTTATTGACGAAGTGACTTACCCATTGAAAAGAGACCTGTGAGAATGATCTTCTTACGGGTATCCGTGTTCAAACCCCAGACGATAGGAGCCGGCAACAAAAGTATCATAAGGTCAGACACGACGTTCAGGGCTGCGTTGGCTGTGTAGAACTTCTGAGTGCTGATGCAGTACTCAGGTGCAATATCCAAAGTCCATGCAGACGCCATAGGCCTACATTGAAACAGTGAGGAAAATATACCTCCGACCGAGTATGCGACCGTGAAGGCGGTCACAAACCACCAGCTCCAGGCAAAGTTAGCGATGGGAAATAGGCGGCGGTAGAGCATCAGGATGGACAGCTTGGCGAACAACATGGTTATGCTGTACATCACCGCGCACACCACCCATCCACGCAGCAGATTGGGATATATGTACGACACGGGGAGGTCGTAGATGTGTTTGCCTGCACCCCATTTGCACGCCAACTGGAACAGGCCCGTCTCGCCAATCCAGCACGCAAGCGAGAACAGTGTGCACCCTTGAAATACATCAGCCACTGCCAAACGGAATCTGAAGCTGGATCCCAGTATGGACTTACAATCATCCCACCAGAGGCTCTTCACCAGACGTATGCGTGTGTAGAATCGCGCGGCAACGACGCTGCAGACAATGACCAAACAGATGATGTCGCAGGTTGTGATCTTGTATGTTATACCGACAGCATGGTGGATGTGAGACACTTCTCCAGGAGGTGGCCGCCCAGCAGGTATCTCGGACAGAGGAATGCCCAACGCGACCAGAGACTGAATCTGTGCAATCTCCGCCTGGCTTGCCATGATGTCGGACCCTGATTACGAGGGGGAGGGTTGAGTTTGTGTTGGTAAGGGCAAAGGCCGGCCGGCCAGGTCAAGTATCTATGAAGAAATAGCGAACTGACGAGAGCTGGGAACTCGAGTCAAGAAATAGCAGTCAGCAGCAGATTTGTCAATAGCGAGGTCCCGCACAGGAGCCTTTTGGTTTCGAATGAACATGCTCTGACGGGCAAGATCAACCAACCAAGCAGAGGCTAGATGCAGTTTGGCCTGCACTGGCGGCAATCATCGGTAGTTGAAAAGTATTGTCTCCAGCCAACAATATGTGCAAAGATGAAGCATCTGAGTCGAGTAGCTTTGATCTTTGAGGATGAATGTCGCGATTCATGAATAAGATTTCAGTAGAGCGTTGTTATGCCTGTTATCAGAGGGTCTAACATTAGAGTTGGCGCGCGGGAACGAAGACAAGATCATCCCGCAGCAAAAAGTGATGGATACAATCAACATCTCATCATTCTCATGAAGGTCTAAGTTGGAATTCTTCTTGTTCATTTCGGGGATCTACAGCGATACTGATCAAATGACGAAGATCTACAGAGACGCTGGAGTCGTAGAGGATGATCCAAGATACGGTAAACGTATCTGTTGATGCATCGGCGCGCATCCGAGGAGTGTGTTCTTCGTTGAAACGTGGACGTTGAAATCGTAAATCCACCATGCACCCACGTTCTGATACCGGGCTATGAGAACAGAAACCTTAAGCCCGACGCAAGGTTTCGCAGGATTCGGAGTCTGCTAAACTTTCACTGATGATGCATGTCGTTTTGCATACTGTAGCCAAGCGGTCGCTAAAGTCCAGGGAAGTCCAGATTCCATAGATTTAGACTGTACGAAAGATTCGTGATCGCAATTTGCTTTGCCGGAATTTGGATCTCGACGTCAGTCTTGAAGCATTTACCGAATCTCAATGAAGAATGAGGCTCAAGAAAATGAAAAGGGTATCGGTAGTTGGCAGCTGCGAGCAATAGCATCCTGACATCGAATTTTCTGACACGATATGAAGTTAAGGTTGGTCGTATTGACTTCGGACCGGGTTGCAGGGACGCACGAGTCAGCGGTAGATGTGAGGCTTGCTTGGCAGGGACACCCAAGAGTCTGTTCCAGGAAAGCACAGAAAGGTCGCCTAGATCAAGGACTACTGAAGGATAATAGAAGATCAAACTATACCATTTGAAAGCAACCGTAACGTATGAGCCCATAAATCACTGATCAAGGTCGTACAGAGCCTGGATAGTATTGAGATATCATCGAATCTGCAGACACTACCAGTCTAAGACAATGACCAACAAAACATGAAGATCCAGTTGACAAGACGACAAGATAGAAAGGGTCTTGCAACACTGATACAGTTGTATGCCATGGCCAAACAAAGTCAGATATGCAGGAATGAAAATTCGACTGAAGATCAATTGACTCGCGATATCGATAGTGAGAAGATTAGAGCAGCTACAAGCTGCTGTGGATGTCGGATTGGATTTGACTGGACACTACTGGGCGTCCGTTTAGCCAAATCACAACGCGCGAACTGCGCATTCAGCTGGAGACTGTGAGGCTACTCATGCCCAAAGTACAGCATGTCCGTGTCATCCAATTGGCGTGATGTGTACGGCGAACGTTTTACGGCGAACGAGTTGAATATCCCAGGGCATCTAATTTGGCGGAAAAGCTTGTACAGTACGAGTAGTGACCCTCTGGATATGATTCGTTCGAGCTTGTTGCATCGTTTCTGACTCTAGAACGGCGCAAGCAATGCTCTTGATGCCGTCGATCCGAGCAAGCCATAAGTGGCGTAAGTGTTTAGCTCCGGCATTCTTATACGACAGTACGATAATGCTGCCTCGCAACGTTGACCATATCTGAAAAAGCATGAATGGAAGGAGGTACCAATGTTTCGCGCCAGCACTGGCGGCAGCTTCAGTCTACTGTGTCAGGAACGCGGGATTCAGCTGATTGACTCAATCGCGCTCGACCGGAGTATTTAGCAGCCAGTGACATTTCTGAAGGACAGCGATTCATTGATAAAACGCCTGAAGCGGACGGCGGATACTAAAGTACGCAGTGGAGGTTGTCGAGCCACAGAGACGAATAGGCAGAAGCTCAGACACGGGCGGCAGCGCCAGAAAGAGAAAGTGCGTGTTAGGGCAAGTCGGCCAGAGAAAGTGCGTATTAGGCAGTGCCGACAAGTCTTCGCTGATGGTGGGGATGATTATTATTATTACCTGCTCGGCCATCTTGATTCGCCATTCTGAATCTCTGATGAGCTTCAAAGGTTCCACGACTCGCAGAAGTCCATCGCTTCGACTCGTCTCGGGGGCTGTTTTGCGAACGCGAGTTGCCATTTTTTTTTTCTCGCCGCCTCTATAGAGAACGACGACGTCGCACGACCAGTCTTCTGCGTTTGGCTCGGAATCGTGTCCGTGTGCGATATCGCCCCGCCTCGAGACGTTGTGATCGTGGATGTAAAAAGGATGGCGCGGCTCAACAACCAGGGATCCAAACTGAAGAACAGAAACGTCGACGGTGCCTAGTTGATGTTTATACACGCTGACAAACAGCTTCATCATGTTGCACTGTAACGTCGCGCTGGACCCGGATTTGTCGCTCGTCGACAGACTGAGCTGCACTCTGCTTGCCATCCTCATCGTTGTCTGAGCCTGTTGCCGTGCTTTGTATTCGAGACGCGCCTCCGACAATGCGATTTGTGGACGTCCATAGCTCAATCTCATCTTCGGCCACCGTTGGGTCTTTCCAGCTACGAATCCTCTCTGCAGGAACCCGACTACGTGTCTCATTTGTCTTTCGTCGCGACGAGTTGGCCAGTTTCGACACCTTCGAACGCGATCCTCGCGACACTTTCTGGCCGAATCTTTTGATGAGAGGTCCAAATGTTGGGACGCATGCGACAACTACACCAAGATTAATTTCGACAGCAGACCACTGGATGGACCCTTTAGAGTCTGTATACGTTGCAAGCCTTGCAATGCTTGTCAGTCGGACTGCCTGGACGATGGTGACAAAGAAACCCAAACTGAACACAGCGAACAGTGCGACCTTGAAACGAAACTCGTCAGCACACAGAGGCTTGACCTGAGGCAATCTGACTGACCTTTCTGTGGAAGTCAAGTTGTAGTCTTCGCAAGATCGGAAAAGGAAGGACGATGATGATCAAATCCCATCCTAAACTTGTTCCACCAAGTGCGAAATAGACTGGCAACGCATTGAGACATTTGCCAGGGATGCTCGGGTCCCATTGCTTCGCAATTGGTTGGCAGCCGACCGAAAGTAGTATGGTGAACAGGATTTGACTGATTACGACAGAAACCAAGACTGTCCAAACGACAGTGGCGTAGATGCGGTTAAAACCTGCCACTCTAAGGTAAGATATGAGCAGCGACAGTTTGAAGCCTAGGACTGTGAGGCAGTACAGAGGTCCTCCAGCAAACTGTATCTGTTGATCTCGTCAGTACGTGTAGGAAATCCAGGAAATTCCTGATCTTTCGTACCCTACTGAAGGGTACTGCATTTTCTAAAGGAAAGTCTGCTGCTCTGAGGCCAAGGCCCCATTTGGTTTCTGCAACACGTGTCAGGTCAGTACACTTGTCGAACAAGACTTGAGTTGCGATATCAACATACGATGTATGGCTGTGGCACTGTAACCAATGTTTAATCCCTGAAGCAAAGGTCAACAACCATAGTCTTCGCTTCGCTCACCGTATGGTACATACGCAACTGATGGCCAATGCAATATCGTCCCACCCGACTGAGCCGATCGTCTTTATCCGGATTCTGAACTTGAGCCCAACACAGAGAACAGCCAGAAGAGGGAAAACCACTGCAAGTGCTATGATACCTCGTGCATCACTCTCACTTGGTGCAATTTCGAGATTGTAAACCCACCCTAGAGTATACGGTGGTGCAGGCATTTCTGGTGTCGATGGAGAAGCACAGTATGCCGAAACGAAGATGAGAGATGCGGCACAAGGGGTGATATCTGACATGCGTGTTACCTGCCCTGGTCATGATTGCAATCCTCTGTCTGAAGATCAGTAGCAGTCGATCACTTGCACGTTCCATCAACTGCCCTTGTGCTTGCATGAATCTCCGAAGCGAGCTGATATGGTAGTCAAGATCACCTGGATGGCAGGTATACTCTGCCGGAGCAAACTGACTCGGTTACTATCAAGAACAGTTCACCATGCACTGGAAAAAAAGTCCTTCGCACCGACGCATGCCTATCAGTTGCAGGCTAAACATCTCATTGTCGCTTACTTTCGCCTATTCCTCGTACTCGGGAGTCGGTCTCTATACCTTCGGCGGTTCTGACCATTAAATCTCGCACAGTTCTCTTGAGACGACACTCCATTGGAAGCTATAAAAACCTTCGACAGCCTTACTAACCCGACTGGTTGGCACGTCAAACTAACACCCTGGTATGATCCTTCACGAGCCATGCAGATGAAACGCCGCCTTACGGAAAGATCTGGCGAGGGTAATTCTCAAGCTCACACTGATTGCAGGCTCGTATAAATTACGTCCGTGGAATCACGGACAATTCAAAAGTTTCTTCAGCAGTTCAGCAGCAGAAATCACCTTGTGATCCTGCCAAGGAGATGCCCTGCTTGACAAGTTGATACTCCGCACATGTGAGGTATGCAGTAGTTGCGCTGAGATCAAAGCTTCTCCGCATGTAAGGAGCGGTCGGCAAGTTCCCGTTTATTACGCGAACGATCCTTATTAAAAGCTGGGCAAACAGGGTCCGAGCATCGTTCATACTTTGACAGGCGTCGGCAACATTGCCTACTTGAGTATTACACCGAGCATCCATATCTTTCTCGTGATCTTGATCACTGCCAACTTGCTCGCTCATATGGATCTGATCGACGACAGGCTCTCGCGTGAGTGATTGAGCTTTCCGACTTGTCCTGCCACTCCACATTTCGGGTCCTTCTGAGAATTGTCGTTGAGCCCACGAGGGTCGGCAAGTCAATCTACGCATGCATCAGCTCATGCACGTACAAGCCCAGGCTACTGGACAAGCGATCCGACATAATGAGCTTCCAAGCCCTTCATCCTTTATATACCTCGCTGAGATCTCCCAACTCTATCGCCTTCTGACACACATCGTCAGTATGCTACATTCCACACTTGTTTCTGGGCTCGCTGTTAGCGTCATTGCCTCGGTCACACCGGTGGCATCTTTGTCTCTTTCTGCAGATATTGAGAGTGCGTCTGCCAACAGTTCTGACTGCAGATGCTTCCCCGGAGATGCCTGCTGGCCGAGTATAGATGAGTGGAACAGCTTGAACAAGACGGTGAATGGTCGTCTCATTGCTACTGTTCCTCTCGCTGCTGCTTGTCATGACGACCAGTATGCTGCTTATGACGAGGAGAGATGTGCTGAGCTACGAAATAGCTGGCTGAACCCCGACACCCAGTACGTCAAAATGATTGAGCTGATCAAGGTTTATTGATCTGACATGTCCAAGCTTGCCTAGTTCGTCTTCGGTCATGGCCCCTTTCTTCGCCAACCAAAGTTGTGACCCCTTCCAACCTCGCTCAGCTCAATGTGTTATTGGTACCTACATCCAGTATGCCATCAACGTCTCTTGCGCCAGCGATGTCATCAACGGCTTGAACTTTGCCATCGACCACAACATCCGCCTTGTCGTCCGCAACACTGGACATGATTACAATGGCAAGAGTACTGGTGCTGGAGCGCTCGGTCTGTGGATGGCCAACCTCAAGAACACCGAGATCAAAGACTGGTCCGACAAATATTACACTGGCAAAGCTATCAAGGTCGGCGCCGGCATTCGTGGTGGTGAAGCTTACAAGATTGCCAATGCTGCTGGTTATCAAGTCGTTGGTGGAGAGTGCCCTACCGTCGGTATCGCCGGTGGTTACTCCCAGGGAGGTGGCCATTCCGCATTGACGTCGAGACACGGTCTTGGTGCTGACCAAGTTCTGGAGTGGGAGGTTGTTACCGGCACTGGACGCCATCTCATTGCCAACCGCCACCAGAATACTGACCTCTACTGGGCTCTATCTGGAGGAGGTGGCGGCTCTTACGGTGTCGTTCTCTCCATGACTTCGAAACTGCATCCTGACACACATACCGTTGGTTTCAATCTGACCTTCACTAGTGCTGGCGTTCCCATGGACACATACTATGAAGCCGTTACCGCTTATCACGCATCTCTTCCCAAGATTGTTGATGCTGGAGCTATGAGCGTGTGGTACTTCACCAACGAATCGTTCGCCATCTCTCCCATTACAGCTCCTGGTATCTCCCTGGATGAGCTCAAGTCATTGCTGAGTCCCTTCATGAACAAACTCGACCAACTCAACATCACCTACAACCACTACTTTGGCGAGTTCGCTACATACCTTGAACACTTCAACACCATGTTCTCGCCTATTCAGGTTGGTATCGCACAGTACGGTGGTCGTCTGATTCCTCGCTCGGTGGTCGAGAACAACAACACTGCTCTGACCGATGCCTTCCGATTCATCAATGAAAATGGCGGTCAATTCATTGGTGTTGGCATCAACGCTTCCCTCGCCCGTTCCGGCTTCCCCGAGAACGCAGTCAACCCAGGTTGGCGCGATGCCTTGATTGACACCACCCTCACCACCCCTTGGAACTTCACTGCCCCATGGGAAGATATGGTTGCCAACGCAGACAAGATGACCAATCTCCTGATTCCCAAGCTTGCTGAGCTGACCCCCAACGGCTCTTGCTATCTCAACGAAGGTGACTTCCAACAACCCAACTTCCAAGAAGTTTTCTATGGCAAAAACTACCAGAGGTTGAGTCAGATCAAGGATAAATATGATCCTCACCATATCTTCTATGCTACTACTGCTGTCGGATCAGATTACTGGGTACCTCAAAAGGATGGAAGACTTTGTAAAGCTGCCTAGATGGTATATAGAGCTGGAGCATCCATGCCAATATAATTGACCCATGTTCGATTATGCCGAGATATCTAGGAATATGCTAGCCTCAAGAACTAACCTGTTGAATCGGCTTTACCTTCGCAAGTCACAGAATTGAAGTGGTATCCTTCGACTTGGTGTGTTGGTCCATGGCGTCAGAGGCTCATATATCTACTGCTGCCTAAACATCTCGCGTCTTAAAGCCAATTTAGAGTACAGCCTTCTGGTTATCAATCTCTACAACGAAGAATACAAAGCCGCGTCGATTTTCAATGATCCAGTCCACATAGATATCGCCAAGCTACTTATTTCCCAAGGCGCAGATATTAATGCCCAGGGTTGTGGGTTTGGGAATGCGCTAGAAGCTGCTGCCACGACATCAACGAATAGAGATCTTGTTCGGATACTGCTTGAGCGTGGCGCGGAGCCGAATACCTCTAGCGGGATGTTTGGATACGCGTTACAGGCTGCTGCCGAGGGAGAAGGAAACGACGAAATCGTCGAGCTGCTACTAAACAATGGGGCAGATGTCAATCATGTCGGAGGCGTCTATGGCACCGCACTGCAAGTAGCTTCAGAAGCTGGTTTTGAAAGCACGGTACTGCTGCTGCTATCGAGGGGCGCAGGCCCTAATATTGTCGCTGGTGCACATGGTACTGCACTGCAAGCAGCGGCGTATAGAGGATTCAGGAATATCGTTGACATCCTGCTTGAGCATAGCGCTGATGTTGACATTCAAGGTGGTGCAAAGGGGAATGCTATTCAAGCTGCAATAGAGGGACATGACGGACCGAATACTGAACTCGCACAATTTCTTCGAAGTCAGAGCAAGGTTGAGGGTATTGACAAGCATCAAGAGAGAGAAACGGTACAGTCAACATGAGGCTGGGAGTTGGCTCTTGCAGGGTGACTTAGGAATCGACATTGTTGTTCGCTGCAATTTCGAGCAACGGAGATAAAGTCGTGCTGGTTGGAAGTCACCCTGTCTTTCTGCGACACAGCTTGCTCAAAGTCAGAACCATCTTATCATGTCGCTAGAGTCACTAAATTCATCTTCTTGTTTATATCCCGAATATATACAATTGTTGAGAATGATTACGATGGTGGAGATCAGGCTTGCGTCATTTGTCGACCTTGGTTACTTAAGACATTGTTTTGTCAAAAGAGGTGGGAAGGTGGGAAGCTTTGATGTTAGTAACAAACAGAGCCTCGACCTCGGCTTCAACCTTGATGGGCGACAGCATGACATCTCTGCGCAATACAACAGAGCACAAAGCCACGCATCATAATGGCATCGGAACAACAAACAAACCTTCCAGGTGCATGCATCCAATATTATCCAAGTGTCTGGTCCCAATTCGATCAGGATCCATCGTAAACTGTTGATTGGATCGTGTCGTCAGGACTCTGTGAATGTCGTCACACAGTGTCACTGCATTGGCTTTCCACCGCAGCAGCTTCCCCGAAGCTCTTTCTTAAAAGCTCCCTTGCAGCAATCAACAACACTTTCTTCCATTTTACATCGAATCCCATTCAATCTCACAAATCAATCAACATGCTCCGCACATTCACCCGCAACACCGTCTCCAAGACTTTCAAGCCTTCATCGGCTGCCTCCCTCCGCGTTCGCGGTATGGCTGACAAGAGAGTCGAGGATCTCTCTCAGGCCGCTGGCGAGGCCAAGGACACCAACCCCAAGAACCCTTCGGTTGTCTCCTCCGGCGGCGCTGTTGGCAAGCAGTTCAACCCTGATGGAGCTATTGGCCAGGTTGGCGAGGCTGTAAGGACTTCCTTTTCACTTTTACACAAGACACACCATACTGACAAGCAATTTGCAACAGGTTGGTGGACCTTTCTCCAAGGACGGCGCCATTGGCTCTCAGTTCGACGCATCTAAGGATGGTCTTGCCGGTCAGGTCGAGAAGGCCGTCGACGGCCCCAGCAGACCCGCCACCGAGAAGAAGTAAATCACGCACATTACGCTACCTTTTCACGACGATGGATGCCTTTATTGCACGACATGAATCAACACAACCACCACAGACATGAAGAGTTGTTGTACTATTAGAAGCATGGGAAGCATCCAAGTATTGCTCCCGATCTGCATTGGTCGCTAAGACGATCAGCATGAATACGAAACATTTTCAAAACCATCTTGTTGCTCCCTTCGCTCTGTTCGTGACATGATTGTGGTGCACTGTAGCTTCAAGTCACCTTTTGGCATTGCGACTTCTCGTCTCAGGTGTGGCTTGACTCAGCCAACTTTTCGGCTAGGCAATACACAAGCTTATCTTCACCCAGAAGAAGAAGAGACGATTAGGACGTGTCCACCCAAAACAGACTATCACAGTGTAGCAGGTCTATACACATCGATAGCCACATATTCACGTCTTGCCGCTCCGAAGAGCCGGCAGTTCAATTGCTCAAGACCTCTCTAGGTTGCTCGTAATCTGGCTGAGTCGTGAATGGCGACACCTCTGACAGGTTTCCAATCCTTCCGAGCAGGAACTCAAGATGTCTATACGCCGCAGAGGGTGCACTTTGCGGTAGAAAATGTCCTGCTAACTCGGTCAGCACGAACGTGAGTCCGCGCTCCGAAATCCAAGATCCGTAGATGCCTGCACCTGACATGCTCTCCATTGGATGATTGTGGTAAGGGACGTAGAATGGCTGGCATGGGTACTCGCTGAAGCCTTGCGCGCCTTTCCAAGTCAGGTTCTGCAGAGTAGCAAGTGTACCGTTGGCGAAAAGGACAAAGTCGAGAGTACCGTGACCGATCAGGACGTTGTTGGTGTGCTCAATGACTTGTTGCAGTGGTCCGCCGGCGGTCAACAAAAGAGAGAGCAGGTGCTTGTGATATCACTCCATCGTATCCGATAGATGGATCGTAGACCATCAGGCCTTGGACATTGTAATACTCAGTGTCGTTGTGTTGGATCATTGCTGAAGCGATATATGGCGAGTACATGCCGGCGTATGACTCGCCAGTAATGTAGATCTTACGACCTTTGAGCTCGAACGTGTTCACAAAGTTACGCCAGAAGCTTAGAAACTGTGAAACAACAGTATCCTCATTGGTCGCGGTAGCATTTCCTGTACTGAAGCCGGTTGATATGGGTTGATCAATCCACACAATGTTGCTCAAGTTCGACCACGAGTATGTGTTTCTGACAGGGCGGTATGTGCCAGAAGCCCAATTGACTGGACCGTTTTCGTGGAAGAAACCATCCAGACTTGAGCAACCCGGACCGCCGTTGAGCCAGATGACGATTTCGTCATCAGCAGATGGGTTGGCAGTGGGTACAAACCAGAAGAACAGACTATCAGTTGTGCTGTTACCTATGGGCATTGATCCGGCATAACTCTCGCCGATGTCAAAGTCAACCTCGGGCAGCGCAGAACCATTGACAGAGAATGGTGCAGTGGCATCCGTCAAGTATGCATGGTCTGAACAATTCTGTAGAATTTGCTGTTGTCGATGTTCGTTTTGGAAAGCAAACAACTTGCTGCGACGTTCGTTCTGTATCCGAGCGTACTTGGAAGTCTGCGAGGTGTGTGCTGCAGCAGATGTCGAAAGTAACAACAGTAAGAAGAAATCCGTGCAGGCCGAGAACGAAAGCTGCATCGTGTGGATGCTACCAGATGCCGGTGAAATTGACTCGATCTGATAAGAGCAAACCCTCAAACTTATAGGAGACTTTCTGAGCACGACATCGCAATCTTCGGTAACGACATGCATCTGCCGCTTGATAAAGTTACCAGAACGATGAACGTTTATCTGTGGGAGATCTTCATCTTGATGGCAGGTGCGTGTCTCATCTTTAACATGCCGGAAATTGAACACAACAGGTCTTTCAACCTAGTCAGCTGTCTAAGCACTGTAGCTAGTGAGCTTAAACAAAGTACATCTAAAAGCTCCCGAGATCATGAGACCAAGCCGCAGGTGCGAGGAACAATACGATAATAATAGCTGTTTCTGACATTCGACGATGCAATCATGCTCGGCAAAATTTCCATCAAAGATCAAAGCTTCCTGCCCCAGCCACTGGCAACCAGGGTTTTATCAGATCCGACTTGATAAGCCCTAACCACAGGGCAACGTGCGAGTCGGTCACAGCTTCCCTTGTTCCTCTTCGCACATACACCCAACTTCTGCATCCTCCATGCCATGTCAACTGACCACGTCTTATGCAGGAGAACACTCCTTCACCAATCTATACAGGCCACAGGTTTTTCCGCCAACGAAAGCAACGTCGATCCACTATACCTTCATTTTTCACCTGCCATTATAAGGGTGAGATCGCCTTTTGATCACGCCAAACCAATTCCCCACTTGTTTCATCTACAACAACCGAATCACCTCTTCGCGCACAAGTTCTAGGGCAGATTACAGGTAGGTTCAAGCGATGGCTACATATAGAGCCATAAGCATCAGGTCTGATTTCGATTTTTTCCTATTCTCTTCGATACTCGTTCTTACTTGGACCATCTCTTCTCTCAATATGCATCTTCCTTCTCTTCTTCTTGCTGCAGGCTCGGCAAGTCTTGTCTTTGCTCAACCTCTTACTCGCCTTGGCCAACGCGCCGCCAGCAAGCTCCAGTTCGTTGGCGTCAATGAGTCGGGACCTGAGTTTGGCGAGGGAAATATACCTGGCCACTTAGGAACGGACTATACTTGGCCCGATCTTGACTCCATCAATACATTCGTCGACAAGGGCTATAACAGCTTTCGTGTGAACTTCCTGATGGAGCGTCTGGTGCCCAATCAGATGACTGGTTCCCTGGACGCCGTATATCTTAGCAATCTCACACAAACTGTTGATGGGATTACTAAGCTTGGTGCCTATGCCATCATCGTACCTCACAACTACGGTCGTTACAATGGAGCAATCATCACTTCGACCGAGGACTTTGCGACTTTCTGGAAAACCGTTGCTACACAGTTCAAGGACAATGAAAAGGTCATCTTTGATACCAACAATGAATTTCATGATGAATCTTCGACTCTTGTCGCCGAGCTCAACCAAGCAGCTATCAATGCCATTCGCTCTGTCGGTGCTACCTCTCAATACATCACCGTCGAGGGCAACGCCTACACCGGTGCTTGGACTTGGACAACCACACAGGGCACTGATGGAAAGACCAACGGCGAGACGATGGGTCGTTTGACTGATAGCGTCGACCACAAGCTTCTCTACCAAATGCACCAATACCTTGACTCGGTATGTTTCCCATATCCAACCACTGTTTGCAAGCTAACAGCACTCACCAGGACGGTTCCGGTACCTCCTCAACCTGTGTCTCTCAAACCATTGGCAGCGAACGTCTCAAGGCAGCGACAACCTGGCTCCGTGACAACAAGAAGGTTGGATTGATCGGCGAATTTGCAGGTGCTGTCAATATCGATTGCGAAGATGCTGTCAAGGACATGCTCGCCTTCGTGGCCGGAAACTCTGATGTCTGGGCTGGTGCTCTTTGGTGGGCTGCTGGTCCTTGGTGGGGCGACTACATGTTCTCACTCGAGCCTAAGGATGGCGTGGCATACAGCACGTATGCGGATCTCATCGCATCGTACGCATGAATGAACTTTTCGTGCCGCATTTGGTCGGTATGAGTTCTGGTTCAAGAGTCAGTCATGGAGATCAAGCGTCAACACGCAGCAGTATCGACTGACAAGCACCATCTGCGGAAGAATAATCGGTGTAATTCGTGTAGGATCTTTGCATGTTGGCTTGACCGCGCGGGATCTTGTGCAGAATAGCGAGCTGGTTCCTCTCCCTCACTTCTCGCATATAGCTTGCTTGAACATCTGACGGTCGGCTTTCCACAGTAACGCTGGTGTCTCCAAAGTACATTCGTCCCAAGCCGGCTATGGTAACGACTAACAATGCACAGCCCAGTAGAACCAGCAAGATGATCAACCATGGTTGCATTTGTGCCATTGTTGCGGTCAATCTGGCAAAAGTCTATGGAAGACGAGTAAGAATTTGACCTCCCAGAAGCGCAAAAGTGCGATCACAGCTACTCTTAAAAAGCGACTGCAGAGGATCTACCCCAAGACATCTCACCTGTTCAGCTGAGCACGCAGCACCATGCACATCGGTTTTCTTTCCAACTAGACTACCATTTCGCTGGCCCCTTTGCTAGGCATTATCCAGCTGTGTATTACCATTGGCTGCATTTATCGAAGCAACCAATAACAATTCATCCTCAGATAGATCCTTCATACGGTTTGAAGACCTGCATTGGCATATCGTGCTTGGCAGGCACATTTCCACCCTCGATACGCGTGGTGTTTTGCTTGGCGGTCGATGGCATTCCTGCTTCCAAAGGCATGCCCGTTTTGGTGTAATGAAGTAGTTGAGGCTGTGCAAAGCGCTCGTACGTCCGTACAGGAGGTGTTCCCAGGATTCTGGTGCAGGGTTTTGGTGAATGTTACGTGCGAGAGGGAGTATATAGCTTGCGGCTAAGAGATGGGGAGCTTGGAAGGAGTCGTATTCGTATGACTAACCAGGCCAAATTTGATCGGCGGATTTTGGGCCAGGGTCGTGGCTGAGATCAGGGTCGCACCATTGACAATGATTCATGGCATCTTTCAACGAATCCGGGCTGCAATAGAACACTTATGAGGATGCTAAGTATGTGCAATGATTAGAGAATAAATGAACATGAGTTCTAGGATTTGTCTGGCGGTACCTGCACTGTTGTCATCGATTCGTGCTTGATAACCGCATGCGATAAATATTCCATGAAGTGCACGAGCGAAAACACCATTCTACAGACATTGAAATGATTTCTAGAGCAAAAAGAACCATCAGTACTAGAACAACATAAACCAATAATTGAAGCTGTTATAGAGTCCACTCTTGAGTAGTACAACAAGCAGTACTTTTGAACAAGACAAGGTTGATCTAGAATTTCAGAAGTCATCTTTACGCCTGCATGAGGGTTTCGCAAAATCGGGTAAATAGGCATGTCATCGATAGCCAAGCCCTGTGCAGAACATAACACGTGTCTGTTTCTGCACTCTTGATTCTCATATTGCGTGTGTTTAATGAGAGGAGCCTCCCCTAAAGAGTCGGTACTTTTGGATGACAGTTGTTGTTGATGCTGGTGCGATGAAGTGGTGAATGTCGCGACTTGCAAGTGAGGGAGGAAGGAAGGAAGGAAGGGCGCATGCATGGCACAACGCTGCCAAGCCCGCCTATGCCAGCCAGGTTTCATGCGCAGTTTCAGCGCACCAAAATTTTCTCAAGAACAAAAGCGTTCTCGCTGCTCCACCACATCATCATCTGCATGCAAGATACACACGCCATGAGCAAAAGAAATGTTGACGAGAGTGGGATTTGAACCCACGCCCTTTCGGACCAGCGTATTGGATTGAACCTTAAGCTGGCGCCTTAGACCGCTCGGCCATCTCGCCTTTTCCGGTCGGGAATTATCTTGCGATTTCCGAGCTCTGGATGAGGGGATAGCAATCTTTATAGTATATATAATCCGAATGTTTGATGGTCGAAGGTAGAATGAAACAAGTGTGTTTCTAGAGTGTAGATTGTCCTGTCGACACAGAAAGGATACCTTGAGGGCGAGTTTCGCAATCGATCCAGCACTCTGAGGTGGCCCTTGCACATCACGAAGCCCTGTATGATAATCTGATTGGGCCAGTATAAGCTATCGTGCGCCATATTTGCGAGACTCTGCTAAGCAGAGGTTGATTGGGGTGTGAGGTGTTGTATGCAACTAAGCATAAAGAGGCAGGCAGCTTATTCAATGTAGCTCGTCGTGACCATATCCTGTTGATGAGAGGAGGAGGATGACATGCGAGGGTTTGAGACAGCAAGCCTAGGCGAAGTCCCGATCAAGTCCGACGTCTTGGCGAGCCTTTGACCAAGCTGTGAAGCGAAATGCCAACCCCAAACGAGAACGAGGATAGGGCGGTGCGCAATGTCGAAGCTGAAACGGTGAGAGATGGTGAGTGGCGGCGACTACACGTTCAAGGAATAGTCTCGCCCAAAGGGTGTCTGTGTGAACGTATAAAGGGTAGCTGTAAAGGATCTGTGTGCATGAACTATCGAGTTTCGATTTCCGCGCTAAAAAGTGTGAGATCAGGCTATGCAAGACAAGAATCTCACATGCTCAACAAGCAACAACAGTCTGGTGCGCTCATCAAATAACAGAGAGCAAAGTGGGTAAATGACAAGACAATCATTAAAGCTTATCGGTATAGATTGAAGTCGACAGAGCCAACACCAGGGTCCTGCCACTGCGGCTGCAAGCCCTGATCCCCGGTTACGGTTTGGGTATTTCCCCACACTGGAACTGACTCCGCCGACAGCAGATTGGTGAGCCTAAACTGCCGAGCAAAAGCCGCGGGACCAGACATCAGGTTCTCAAGACTTTCTCTTCGTCTCCGAGTACCCGGTTGTTTTGGCAACTTTTCTGATGGTTTGTATACTTGGCCGATCGTTGTTTCAAGTCGTTCGATGAGTTCAACGCGCTTGGATGCAAGGAGAAAATTGGGCGCGGCCGGGAGAATTGACTCAACTGCCAAAACGACCATATGGTAATGTGCAAGAAAGACCAGGACGAGCGGTTCGCGATCGGACAAGCTGATCAGCGATCTTGGAAGCCATGGGACCCAATGACGAATAGGATACAGCGCCTGTAATTGCTCGTCGGCTGTTGGTCCTGGTGGGGATATTCGTAAGTTTTGCATGAAATTGATCAACTCCTTGGTGCCACGGACGAGCTCGGGTTCGTCGCCGACTTGTTTTTGAAGTTCTCTGAGTGTTGAACAAGCCAGCTCTACTGCGTTGTTCTCTGGATAGGGCGCATGCTCAATGTCACTGGTCTCGAGCTTGATACGTTTACTCGAGTGTTGAGTGAGACTCCTGAGCTTTGACTGGTGGCCGAAGTTTTCCATCTCCGTTAGGGCCTTGGCAAGTGTTAGCCCCAATCGTCAGTATGTCATCAAGTTGGGGTGGATTTTCCATACCAAGTCAACGCCCTTCATAATATGCATGAATTCCTGGCTGTGTTGAGTGTAAGCGATTTCTTCTTCCGGTATAGTGCGAACCCAAACAAAAAGAGCCTCACAAACCTTTGAGAAGCTTGCCAGCTTAACAGATAGGATGCAGCTAGCATGGCATCCACGTTGTCCTGATTTAGTACTCGCAGGGACTCACGAAGTCCCCGAAGTGCCAGACACTTGTAGTAGTAAGCCAGGTGAACCATTGAGGATGCCTGTGTTAAAAATGCCAGATGCGTGCTCGCAAGAGCACAGGCGCTGTGTCGGACAAACGAGCAGTCGACTGCTATGCGGTGAACCCTGTCGTCACGGTCAGAACAAAGCCTTGTCTTGTGATTGGGATTACAAACTCTGGCAGCAGCGAAAGTCCAAAATCGATATTTTGCATTCCGGCACCGACAAGATCATCGCTGATTCCACAGAGATGTGCCATTAGAAATCGTTCCTGCTTTGACAAGTCCGGACAGTCCGTCGGAAACAACCTCAGAAGAGAAGCAGGCTCTGGCTCAATGGAACCATCTGCATCGTTGTCCGAGAGAGCGTGCAGAATGCGAGCCACCTGGGGTGAAGGTTCTCCTGGCGAAGTCTGTGACGAGGATGCGACTCCTAGAAAATCACAACGGACCTGCCGTCGAGTACAATTGATGCTATAGAGGCGGCTCAGCAAACGCACGAAAATCACGTCCTTATCTGCTGACACATACCATTGTGGCTTGGATTCATCACACTTGATCCGTCTTGCACGGCATGTTGCGCATCCTGTGCGGGACTTCAGGTGCGTTTTGCGAGGCTTCATCCTGCAATATTTGGGGAATGTATAGGATGATGAGCAGGAACAAGAAGAAGAATGGCGGAGGAAGTTTTCCAACGACCAATGAGTGTGAGCTTGTCAACTAAAGCCCTACAAGGAAGGTTTGGAGGTGCATAGCCGAACTATACCCAAAAGTTCGAATAGCTTTTGTAAATTTGTTTCGGAGATTACTCCTCCTGCTTTGCCACGACAAATGCAGTCTTTGGATAGCTCGGTGAGTTGAGCCTTCTCAAAGAAGCGCAGAGTATCAGTCCATCTTCGATCAAACACCTGAAGGAAGCAGACACTCTTCACAAGCGCTTAGCAAGTGACGACTTTATGTTCCAGGATCAGTATGCCTATGACCCCACAGGCAAGGACAAGGGACCGTCGAGCTCATGCTGTTCGCGAAATACCCAGAACTTACTCTGACAGGAGTCCGCTTCAACGTACCTTCCCCAAAAGGCACAGAAAGAAGGTTAGTGTTGCGAGAAGGTTCCATGCTACAGGGTGTTTGTGATCGTCAGGTGTTGCGTGGCTTGCCTACTGCCGAACCTAAGCTTGGGTAGCATCTTTGATTTGCTGCAACCCTTGGATACGTATAGCGCCGGATGTGGGCGCCATTCAACGGCTGTGAGAGTGCCTGTACAACATGGTCGGCGGCGAATCCGGGCAGGGAGTCGCTTGATCGTGCTTTCGCCAAAATAGGAGCCTTGGCGGGCCGCGATTTTTTTTGTCGCATGATCACGTGTCAGGGTGCATCGCGCTGGTAATGTCACAGGACTGACCATTGGCTGCTCCTGAATCCTACCCGATGCGGAGGCCGCCACTCGCCGCTTGCAACCACCCCTCCTCATGCGCAGACTGAAATGACCACTCAACACCTGCTACGCTTAAACGTTTACCAGATGGTATGGTTCTCCGGAAATGCCACCGATCCCCACACGCCATGGTAAACACAACGCCCGTGTCGAAACACTGACCACTTGAGATATGGGCTATGAAGAGGCGTGAACCACTAGTGCTCGCTTAGGTACTACAGACGGACCCCCTCCTGCAAAGCTGAATCCTATCGTTCTATGTTACCAAATTGATCGAAGGCCATGAGGCGGAGTGACGGAGATACGAAGTCTAATCTCAGTATTACTGGCATTGAACTATAGCGGAGTATACTACAGGCCCGTGAACACGGCTATTGGAAGAAATAACTTCTGGCCTTGATGTTCCCAGTACGGTATACCATCTAACTTTTCTCTTATAGGGCTCAGATCGATATAGGGACTTCAATGGAGGAACGGTCAAATCGATTTCGGCATGTGTTCCCGAGATTGAGACCGAGTAAAATCCGTCTCTCTGATCAAAAGGTAATCTGACCAGTGCTGGAAAGTGGAAAGTGGATAGTGGTTATTGACTTTGGTACTTCTAGTGCCTGAGTGTCACTTCCCTTTTGAACTGGGTGAACTTGGATCAAAGGTCAGCTTGATGGAGCGGATGGGTACTGTGGGAGTGCTCGAGACGTCTAAAACTAGCTAGATCAGGCATTGATGCTTGTGCTTGGAAGAGACATTGGAGTCACCCTGAATGGAGCTTTATGACATCCACCCCAGGCACTGGATGCAACATCATCGCTACTTGAATATGGAGTGATATGTAGCGCCCCTGGGGCTCTACGAATCTGCCGGGGAATGTGGCATGACAGACGGCAGGAACATCAGTAATCATGTCCTCAAAACTCTATATCTCAGATACGCATGTACAAAACTCCTGCATATCGAACGGTAGGGCAAGAAGATTCGTTCCTGCCGAATATCAGTATCTACCAGCACAGTGTTACACAAAAGGTAGGGCATGAAGTGGTGGGCACATACTGCTGTTGACTCACTGAACCGGTCCAGTAAGGACGAACCATTACTCCTGAACTGTACCAAACATCAGGCACGTTGATGAACGGCATTGGACAAGTAAGACTAGCTTTACATGCTTTGGCGTGTATCATACCGGAAGTAGAGCCGCAAGCGAGATGCTCGATACCATTATCTACTTCGTCATTTGATACGCCCACAATCGAATCCTTCAAAAGAAGTAAGACATGCCCTGATGCCTCCTTGCTGATCAAGCCAGGATGAAGCGCCTTCAAAGATGATTATCGAGGAGCTGAAGGACGAATAGGGTAGGATTAGCCACAAGGTCTGGCATCATCTTTTCGTAAATTTTTTGACCTAACAGCTGAGGCATGGAAGACTCATTGCCCATGGAGAGATCTCGATTGGAAATAAGAGAGCTGGGCTGATCATAGGGCCTTAAATCCGGAAGTTCGTCACTCATTCAGAACTGGCATATCTCAGCAGTGAGAATATCGTGAATTGTTCACTGCCCAAGATAGGATTGTTCTGGGGGACAGAAGTGTAGTCAAAGTCGACTTGCCTATGATGTCTCTTTACCAACTCAGTCCTACCAAAGTGGGGGACTTGTGACATCGATGGTTGATCGATTGTTGCATAATTGAAGTGGTGAATAGAATGACTCCGAGGCCTGTCATTCCCTGCTCGCATCTCGTTGACTCCAGACAATCACACCAGGGAAGGGGCGAAAAGTTTGCATGGCATTGAGACACCTGGAAGGCAAGACCAGAGCGTGGCCTGGAAGCTACAGACTTTCGGAACCACTTGATGCGGGATCTGAGAACAAAGACAACACGAGATTTGAGCGAAGCCCTCGAGAAAATAGATGCATACGGAGGCCCATCCGTGACGTTCGCGAGAGCTGTAGAGATACTTTCCGCCTACGTTCTATTAAGGTTCGACACACAAGACACACCGGTTTGCGGCGTTGCAGCATTCTGACCCACGCAACCAGATTGTTCGAATCGATAGTCGCATCTGCTGTTAGGAAGCGATGCACTTGACGTTAATTGATTTGCAGTGATGGTCACATGCTGAATGCCGCGTACACGCATGAACCCGTTAGTTACCACCTCCGTGCTCCAAAGTCTGTGACTTCCATCGTACTCCGCCCGCAGCGATAAGCAAAATTTACACTATAAAAAGACATAGCTACTCTTGGAGGAGAGGCGTATTCGTCGAGAGCTGATAAGTTGTTGCTTCTAAGTGGACATCGTCCTGTTTCCTAATAGTATTGTGCATTTCTATAGCTATACGGGTTACGTCCTTTAGAACACGGGGAGCGATAACGAACAGCAAAAAGGGACCCTCGTAGCGATGGGGGGGCGCCGGTGGGGTGAAAAATGCGGCCGAATATAAGTTGCGGCTAAAGAAACGGTGCCTGGGGTTGCCTTGCAAGAACGTGCATGCTGTGATCCTTGTTGATTTCACGTGCTTAAGGTTTGAGGGTGGTGAGGCTCTGAAGGATGCACTTGTGCTTGCGTACACTGTAGCCGATCGGGCTGTATATCGTCGATCACAAGAGGAGATGTCTCCACCTTCAAGAACAACGCTTTGATGTAGGATACGCCCCCCGATGATGCGTTATACCATTCTGTCTAACCGCAGGTCGTATCGACCCACTGAAGCCACTCTTTCAGCCATCGAAGGTTTGGACCTCGTATCACCTGTAAGCATTCACAAGATGGGAGTTATCTCCGTCGACGTCGTATATGCATCGTGCTGGTCGCGGCGCCATGAAAGGTGGTGGATCTCAGCGAATCAATAGCAGTACTACATTATGACTTGTTCTTCTTGTTTGGTTGTCCCCGGAGACGCTTGCTCAGGATCTCATAATCAGGTTCAATGGACCTGCCTCCTCTGAGTTTCCTTGGTCTTGGACTGATCTCATCCACTTCGTACCCGCGTGAATCGTACCACCTTCGTGCGTGCGCATTGCGTTTGAAGACGGTGAGCATTGCTTTGTCCATACCAGTGGCTCCTCCAATGTACTCGACCATGTTGAAAAGATGTCGTCCCAGACCACAATTTCGGAAGTGCTCGGAGATGTGTATCTCATAGATGTAGATGACATTCTCTTCATCTTCTTGTGTGATCATGAAAGACAGAAAGCCGACGATTGATTGGTCCAGGTCTGCATCTTTGCTCCATCGTTTCTCGAGTTCTGGCAACTGATCGTCTTTGAGTCGAACGATCAGGTAGCGCATGTCATCGTCCTTCATCTCATCCAGCTTGTTCTCGCCGTCCCAATCCTGACTGCTTGCTTTGTAGTCTTTGTAGCTTGTGTGTTTGATCAATTCAAAGAGTGTCCTTGGAACTCTGGGTATGGGCTTCGTGTTCTCTGCACCAATCTGGCTGAAAAGGTCAGAACTTGTGGAGACAAGGATATCAAAGACTGATATGCTGGTGCCATCGTCCAAACCCGATCCTTGGCCGACTTTTGGTATATAACTCATCAAACCTGCGTGCATGTAATCTTTGATGAATTCATGTATTGGCAGATTGTTGAGGTCCCTGACCTTCCTGAAACGCAAGTAAGCCTCAGCAGCTTCGACATATAGCTTCTTGCCTTGAGACTCCTTCTTCCCGAATGTGCGAAAAACATCGCTATGCTTGAGGAGCATATGTCCATTCTCTTTCGGAGTTCGCAATGGAAACTGGTGAAGAAACTCGCAAGCTCCGAATACGACCCATCTCATGTCCATGTCTCTGAGTGAGGAACGAGCATCTTTCAAGACTTCTTTGACCTCCTCCTCATTTTTGTGGTATATCGATGTGATTAGATCAAGAGTTGGTGGATCGCCGTTCTTTTCTTGTTTCAACGACAGAGAAGAGTTCACCTCAAGGAACTTGTTGATTCCCCATAATCTCCACTTGTCGATTTCTCTTTCTGTTGCTGCACTTGTCATGCCTAGATGTGAAGGGTGGTTGTGGGAGAAATTCTGCCAGGAGACGCGATGGTGTTCGGTTCGTGTTTCGTGTCGTCATCCGAAAGACCCCGAGGGCTGGACTTTTTTGATTCATGCTCCGCAAAATGTGGACGACATCAACAACAATGAACTCGGTTTCGACATGATGCGACAAACAGCAAGTCTATGGGCGAGAATAGCGACACAGAAGTCGTTACTCCGAGGCAAGAATGTCTTGACGCTGGAACATGTACGATCTCGTCTTGAAGTGTGGGATTGGCAGTGGCTGACGATGAGAGAAAAGTTCATGCAAAAGAAGAAGGCGCTGAGTCTTTGGCGTGAGATCATGCGAGCTATCAGCAGTATGTCTATCAAAAATCAAACAAAAGCCATCTAGCTCGGCGACTGATTGTGTTAAGAAATCCCTGCATCGCCAACGAAGAGAGAGATGCGAGACTATGCGCGCACTGAATTCGAGAGGCACAGAGACGTGCAGGACATTGGACACATCCGTTATCTCATCTCGACAGGCCGCACACAGTTCGATGGCATGAAGCGATACATCAATGAGCAGGTGCTATGAGAAGATTTTGAGAAACTTCTGCCTCCTGACACAGAGCTCAAGCTGCAAGACTTCGCACTTTCTCTGATTTTCACTCCCGTCCGTTTAGCACTACCTTTAAGATACCCAACCTACAAAAAGTCGCATTCTCTTGCTTTGAAATAGAAGGAACATTCTAAGTGACTATTGCAAAAAATTGGCAGGCAGTCTCTACTAAGTAAAGTTGCAGCTGTCAGTTGAGGAAAGTACAGGCCGGCAAGCTCCGTCGCAATCGCATTTGCGCGGAAAGAAACAAGTTCGTCGAGCGCCTTCAGTTTGGCACCGAGATTCACATTTTGACACGAGACACCCGCAGCTCCTCGTCGACAACATCTCTGTCGCACACTGAACCATCGCATCACCCCAACTCCATCAATCAACACCCGCCGTATCCTCAAAAAAACATCTCATCATGGCCGACGTTGCTCAATCACCCGTCCCTCTCGACACCATCCCCATCTCGCCCGAGGGTGGTAATGCTGCTACCGACTCTACTCCCAGCGCAAACTCTGGCGATGTCATCACTGTCTTCCACGACCCCGAGAACTTCAACGTCAAGCACCCTCTTGCCCACACCTGGACTCTCTGGTTCACCAAGCCTCCAAGCGGAAAGGTACTAGATCCTCAATCACACTCAGCAGCCACGCCCATACTAATCCCCTTGGCAGCAAGACTGGAACGAACTGTTGAAGGAGGTCATCAGCTTCAACAGTGTTGAGGAGTTCTGGGGCATCTACGTAAGTTGTCGCCAAGTCACTTTCTCACTCAACCCTCTCTGACTCCTTCTAGAACAACATCACTCCCTCGTCCGAGCTCGCTCCCAAGTCCGATTACCACCTCTTCAAACAGGGTGTGCGCCCTGAGTGGGAAGACCCCCAGAACAAGCACGGTGGCCGTTGGTCCTACACCTTCAAGCAGCGCCAGGCCAACGACGAAATCTGGCTCCACGTTCTGCTCGCTGCCATTGGCGAGCAGCTTGAGGATGACAACGACAACGAAGTAATGGGTGTTGTCATCAACATCCGCAAGGCCTTCTACCGTATTGGTCTCTGGACTCGCAGCGCCGGCACCAAGGCCAACCCCACCAAGCAAGGCCAGCCCCAGCGCACCCCTCAGGAGTCGCAGGCCATCCTCATGAAGATCGGCCAGCGCTTCAAGAGTGTTCTGCAAGTCACAGACAAGGAGCCTGTTGAGTTCATGGGTCACTCCGACTCTGCCAACGCCGGTTCCACCCGTGCTAAGGCCAAGTACTCAGTCTAAGCGAAAAGTCTTTCAATCTCCTTTGAACTTGCATTTTCAGCGGACTGGGGTCACCAAAACTTCAAAAGGCGCACACGGCGTTATTTCCCTCTCCGAGACCATTATGGCTTCCGTACTACGTTTTACACAGCATGACATTTATGGGGGCATGACTTTCTTTCTCTCTTCTCGATCGATCCATACATACATAACAAGGGGATGAAAGCAGGGGCGGGCGGTCTAGGAGGTTGAGCAAGTGGCCCTCTGTTTCAAAGACGTCCGTCTGGTTTACGACGCGTAGAACCGGGTTTGGGACGGGAGGTTTACGTAGAAGTTGATACCCACGAATATGAAGCATCTGATAGAACCAGAAATCGCATCTCGTTTGCCTCAATGTACGCGAGTACTCTTTACGCACAAAGCTTGTCCTGAGGACTGAGCAGTCAGCAGAAACTCAGCGCTCGTACGCACACCTCGCAATCGCACATGACAAACAATGCACTCTTGCGACTCATGTTTGACTGTTATCAATTAGGGCCATACCATGACGTTCAGCAAGGGGACCCGACAGCTGAAGCATGCTGTCAAAGATTATCTGACCTGGAAGTCGTACAACATGTGAGGCACGCTTAAGGATAACACTCCACTGGAGACAGCGAATTTGCGAGATCAATTATGCATGGCGCTCGCAATATAACCCCAACCGACTATACGAGGAGCCCCAGATGAGTAAGCAATCCTTCCTTGCAAGCATATAGAAGCGCCTGCCCAATGTTGAGGAATCTCAATCCATGTGGGACAACCAAGCTCTTGATCGCACCTGCTTGAAACAGATGGAAGACACACCAACCTTTCGAATCGCCATTATTGGCGCTGGTATGCTGAACCGTTGCCGATGATCTGCAAATCAACTCACGTTTTCCACTAGGAATCACTGGCCTTACTACAGCAATCGCGCTTCGTAGACTTCCAAATGTCGATGTGCAGATTTACGAGCGAGCGACGCAACTTAGAGAGTTGGGTCAAGCTATTGCTATCAACCCTAATGGTCTTCGCACGCTTGAGGAATTGGGATTGCATAAAGTGCTGTCAGATGAAGTGGGTTACAGGTGTCCAAGTGGTATACCACAGACATTGAGGTGAGTGGTCAGAGTGTGTTTTGACGACAGAGAGACGCTGACCGTAACAGACACTGGAAGACGAATGAAGTAGTGGGAAGGGAACAACACACTGAACATGTCGAAGAAAAGCATAAGATAACCAGATTTTATCGCCCACACCTACAGGAGACAATACTGGACTACCTACCTCGAGAGATCATACACCTGAACAAGCGTGTTGTTGACGTCAAGATTCAGAATGAAGGTGTTGATGTCGAATTTGAGGATACCACAGCCATACATGCAGACCTCCTCGTCGGTGCAGATGGTATCCGCTCAGCTGTTCGTGGTTTCTTTGTCCCAGACTTTGAACTCAAATGGTCGGGATTGATTGCCTATCGCTCTGCTTTTGATGACAAACTGCTTGATCATGTCCAAGACTTGCCGGAAGATACGACACAATGGGTATAATGCACTCCCTCGAACCTGTTCTCCGTGACTAACTTTGACCAACAGTGGTCCTCTAGAGACGGCATCCTAGGAACCAAGATGGGAAGAGGCAAGTACGGTATCGTAGCCTTCCATAATGCCAACCCTTCCAGGGATCAACACCTGCTGGAAAAGATACACTGGGACGAAACAACAAACACTGCCACGCTCCGAGACATATTCAAAGACTTCCATCCAGTCGTGAGGGACATTGTCGGGGCTGCACCACACGTACGCACCTATCCAAACTTCTATGGCGGTTTTCTGGACACATATGAGTTTGGTGGCCGAGTTGTGCTCGTGGGCGATGCAGCACACTCTCATGGAGGAGCACTGGCTGCGAACGCCTCTCTTGGGATTGACGATGCTTACTGTCTCTACCTGTCTCTTCTCGAAAGAGTGTCTTCAGATGGACGATTGACTTTGGGAGCAGAGGAGTTGCAGCAGAGCTTGAGACTATATGATGCTGTGCGCAGACCGCATTGTGAGAAGGTTCTCAAAGTGACACATGGTATGTATGCTATGACCAATGAGCGACTATGGGGTGGAGGAGAAGAGGAAACGGACGAGCAGCTCAGAGAGAAGTTGAGGACACGCCCGTATGCCGAGTGGATTCACGAGTATGATGTGGAAACTGCGTTCAGAGCATGTAGGTGACAAGATCATTGCAAGACATTACTAGGACAGAGACAAATCCGAGAAAAGTGTTTTAAGGAGCATCTTCAACCATGCAAGAGAAGTTCGAGAATCATCTATCGTAGAACGAACATGACAAAAGTTTAGCCTCTTCGGGAAGGAACATTCAGCGAAAGTCTTGCCGAAGGAGGGGAAAGATGGTGGGTGCTCCGCATCCCCCATGTTCCTACTTTACCCAGTCATCTTTGCCAAAATAGCGACAGAACGAGTGCTTGTGTTGCAGATAGTCTTATAAGAGTCATGCATTTAGCCGGAGAGTACAACAATAGAATGCCATCCGTTCCTGTGTCAGCCATACCCTCGACACTTCAGCATGCGAACCAGTTCACGGCCTACCAGAAACAATGCAATCCTCACGCATACCTCATCTTCGCCAAACGGCCAATTCGAAGCAATTGATCGTCAAGGATGAGCCCTTTCTCATGCTGGCTGGAGAACTCCAAAACTCATCGTTCAGCTCGCCAGAATACATGAAAGATGTTTGGACCAAATTGAAAGCTATGAACATCAACACAGTACTGGGATCTGTGTCTTGGGAGCAGATTGAGCCTACAGAGGGAAACTTTCACTTTACAGCTCTTGATCAGGTTCTGCTTGATGCTAGAGCGCACGACTTGCATGTTGTTCTGTTGTGGTTTGGCAGTTTCAAGAATGGTGAGTGGTACTTTCCTCTCTGTGTGCCAGAGGCTGTCACATCGTGATCGCAGAAATGCACGATAGTTCATACATGGAAGTCGCATCATGAAAGAACAATCCTTCTTGTTATAGAGAGATCGATTGTGCAAAGAGAGAGTTGCAAAATCAATGCAAACAGTCGAAATTGACGCAGAGGTTTAGGTCTATCTACGTATACTCCACCTTGGGTAAAGCAAGACCCTAAACGATTCCCTAGAATGAAACTGCAAAGTACAGATGGAAGTCTTACAACCGGCGATGTTCTCACAATCTTCGGTACCGAAGCGCAAAAAGCTGACGCGAAAGCCTTTAAGACACTCATGCAACACCTAAAGGACTTTGACGAAGCACGTTCTACCGTTATCATGGTGCAAGTCGAGAACGAAGCTGGCTGTCTAGGTGACTCGAGAGATCGCAGTGAGCTTGCCGAAGCAGCATTTGCATCGCCTCTGCCTGATGAGTTCCGTGACTTTCTTGGGAGAGACTGGTATGGCTTTACAGAGGCATTTCGACGTAACCTTGGAGAGCTTAGACAATATTCGCTTCGAAAAGGAATGACGTGGAAGGATCTTCCTGGCAGTTCTAAACGCATTGATGAGTTGTTCATGGCTTATCACTATGCAAAGTACCTTGACCAAGTGGCTGCCGTTGGAAAATCAATCTATCCTCTGCCTTTGTACACGAATGTGTGGCAGAACGTCATAGACAGCGATACAGATTCCGATACACCACCCATCGCAGGAGGCGGCCTAGAGCCAGGCGATTACCCATCTGGCGGTGGCGTGGTAGATGTGCTGGATGTCTGGCAAGCATTTGCACCCTCACTCGACTTTATCGCTCCGGACATCTATCTAAACGACTACGCCACCTCGTGCAGATTGTATCGACACAACAAACAGCCCTTATTCATCCCGGAGCAGCGACGCGATGAGTACGGTGCCTTGCGTATCTGGACCGCGTTTGGCTCTCACGCATGCATAGGAACCTCACCTTTTGGCTGCGAAACCGTGGATCCTATGCTAAGTCCTTTCAGGAAGCATTACGGCTTGTTGGCCAAGATGAAGCACCATATTCTTACCGCGCAGGCACAGGACAATGCAAGTATAGGATTCTTCTTCGACGACTTGGCTGCCGATGGTTCAGACCCCTCACCAAAAGTCACAGCCACATTTGGAGACTATAACCTACTGATAGAAAGATCTTTCGTATTTGGTCGCCCCTCTGCTGGATCAGGCATGATCATCTGCACAAAAGACGACAACCACTTCCTCCTCGTCGGATGGGGTTTCCAAGTCACTTTCAAGCACAAGAGTCCCAAAGCCCACTTCACCGGCATCCTGAGGTTCGAAGAAATAGATATTGACGACGCAAACACTGGAGCAATGAGAACAGTGCGTCTGTTGAATGGGGACGAAACGCAAAGTGGCAAGTTTGCAATCATGCCGAGTGAAGATCCCGATTATGGAGGTTTTCCGATTAGTGTTACTGTTCCTGCTCGTACTGGTATTGCCATGTGCCAGCCATACGCGCTTTTCGAGGGATAAACAGTCGAGGATTGAAACGAAGATGCAGGTTTGTTACGAGGAAGAAGTTAGTTACCGCTGAGAGGTGATAGATCAACAGCTCTCTCTGGTCACACTTCTGAGCCGAGAACGTTTGTGTCTTTCTATAGGTTAACAACCCCCTGTTTTTGCGGGAGAGGCCAAGGTCTCACACTTCGGCATACAAGGAGGTGGTAATTCTCTCAGAACCTGGACATCACAGTCATTGAGTAAGGGATAGGCCTTAGCAAACGCCTTAAATTGACACAAGCAAGGTCGCGATCATGTACGGAATATCTGCCATCCCAAGAATATATACACCTATTAAGGCCATGTCAAAATCTTTCTATACAAAACCCAAACACCTCGGCTATACTGGAAGTCAAAAATCTCATCTAGTAAAAACATGCTCATCCAGTGGCAGATGGCTCTACCCGTGCAGAAAATGAAGAATATCCAGCGATGTATACTCAGTCCAGTGGGAGAAGAACGACACGAGAAAAAGCATGAGGTGTCGCTCATCTTTCGTCACAATATCCTGGCTCTTTTGGACCTCCTGCACTCCAGCTCATCACAGTGAGTGTCGTGGTGTAGCCCATGATGAAGAGACCGAAGATGACGAGCAGGATGTCCGCGATACGTTGCCACGAACGAGTTGCGACGGCACGATAGTGCATAAGGGGCTATTGTCATAGTCAGTAGGAAGTCCACAACAAGACAGAAAAGCTTGACTTACAGGGTAAACGAAGACCAATGGGATACATGCGAAACTTCCAACCAGTGCGACGAACTTGTCAAGCTGTCCAGCACCAGCCCATGCAATCACGGCACAAAGTGTGACCATGAAGAATCTGAATACGTTCTTCTTCCACTTGATCCAAGGGTTGTACTTGCCGGTGCGACTGAAAAGTTGTTGAGATGTAATCTCGATGGCAGGATAGATTTGTAGGGGAGTCGAGAGCAAGATGGCCAGAGAGTAGATAAACTGTACGCTGTTGACAAGCTTGTTGTCCTGGGGCATGTTGAGGATGATGACAGTCTTGGTTGCGCTGCCGTAGGCTGCGTATGACAGAGCACCCATGGAAATGAAGACGACGGTGACTGCAATCATGACGACACCCAGAACACGAGGGAATTTTTGCGGGTCTTTCATACCAGACTGGATAGGAATAATGAGGCCGATACCTTCGAAAGTGAAGATGGCAGTACCGATGAACAGTGTCCAGTCATCCTTGTTGAATTGGATGATATCGGCTATACCATGGTTGTTGACCAATGTCAAGATGTCGTAATAGTAGAGATAGACAAGTCCAAGGACGATGAACAAATCGGCGAGCAGAGCGAGCTTCTGAATATTGTTGATGTTGCGGTACAAGCTGAGAGGCAGGAATACGACCATTTGCATCAAGATCATGTATTTGATGTCGATGAATGTACGGCATTTTGTCACGGCCAGAACAAAAGCCTGCAAGTTTTCCGAGACAAAGACAATGTAGGCCGAGGAGAAACCAATCTGACTGATGACGAGAGAAGAATTGATGAGGGTACGGAACCATCTTCCGTAGATCTTGCCGCCCATATCACCAAAGGAGGCGTGAACCTTCAGGCGAACGTTGACGAGTAGGATGAAACACCAGAAGCTGAGCAGAGCAATAGCCAGTAGAACGAGGTTGCTGAACATCATACCACCATTGAGGTAGGCACGGGGCAGGAACAAGACTCCAGTTCCAACAAAAGACTTGAGCAAGAGCAGAGCAGCACCGCCAGGGCTACCCTTTCCAGCCTGCTCCTTTCTTCTTCGCTTGCGCTTGCCCGGCGTCAGCAAAGCACTGTCTTCACCCCACTCGCGCTCTTGGCCATCCTGATCTTCATTCTCATCATCGTAGGCCTCGGAAGTGAAGTATTCATCAGGACCAAGAGCCTCGTCGTCGTCCTCGAGCGATTCACCAGCAAAGTGGCCGTAAAGCGTGAGGAACTCGATGAAGTTGTTGGCCAAGAATTGAGGTTGCTGGCGAGCAGGAGGCTCAGTCTGAGCACGGGTGCCATAGTTGGGTCTCGAGGTACGTGTCTCAGGGGTAGGAGAGGCGGCAGTTCGGCGGATGTAGTCTCGACGCAGACCGCCAGGCATTTTGATGTTGGTAAGCTCTGGATCGTCCTCGTTCGGACGAGGGAGGTTGACACTCAAACTTCTCTTGAGACGACCAGTCTCACGAGCCTGACGTTCTACCTCTTCGCGCTCGCGCTCTTCGGTATAGCGGTAGATGTGTCTGGTCATGTCTCCACCTTGCAGCTGGAGACTTGAGAAGTGCTCATCATCAACACCGGGGCCGTTCTCGATAGACTTGGCGACTTCGGAAAGGTTCGAGTTGCGTTGGAACGAGGAAGAGACTTGCAGGTTTTGATTTGAGGTGCGGTGAGCGGGACCGACCAAGTGTCGACGCAAGACCTCAAGGTCTTCGTTCTTGTTTGGACTTTGCGAATAGGAGGCATCATCGGGATAGGCTGAGCCGGTGGGAGCGGGAGAAGCGAAGCGAGGCGGGCTTCCTGCGAAACCTCCCCTCAGTGCTTGCGATAGCGATGAGGGGCCGGGCCCGGGAATGGAACCACGAGGGTACGAGGCGCCGGGCAGAGGGTCATTTCCGGCTTGGGAGTCGTCTTGACCGTCGAGCTGGCGTGGGGTAGGGATCTGTCTGATAGGAGGAGTGCCGAAGGGAATGGGACTGGCGAGTCGGGCGGTCGAATAACTACGAGACGGCGAGCCTCCGGCGTACGGGGACGTCGAACGTGGGGGACCCGAGCCAATGGCCTGCGGTGATGTGCCGCTGCGGTTGCCTGACATGGCCGCTCTGGAAAATGGGTGATCTGGTCGCAGAAAGAGGAAGGAAGGCTCAAGGGCAACAGAGAAGGAGCGACCGAGTAGAGAGGATGTTCAGGTAAACATGTACAGATTACCCTACGCGAGGTCACTGGCTCTTTGCAGACCCTGCCGTCTCGTCTCGTCTCGACTAGGGCAGCCTCAGCCGATGCCAAGCCTATGACATGTTTGTTCACATGCTTGCTTGAGTTGAGCCTCAGCATTGTTATGAGTATGCTTTCTTTGAGCAGTGCCAATCTCAGGCTATCTATTCGTCGTCGCTATCACTGCCCGCCTCTTCGGCCATGCCCTGTACATCATCCTCGTCGTCGTCGTCGTCTGCCACTTCCGCCGGGCCATCCATCACGAATGCGACCAGGCATGTGATGCGGTGCCCGGTCTCGTGTGTGCCTATCGACGTGCCAATTTGACGCATCGCGCCCTCTGCTTGTTCCGAGCCAGCACCCTCCAAAATCTCCGACACATCGCACTTCCACAACCTGACAGCGCCATCGCTGCTGCCCGTCACGATGGTCAACGGTGCTCCTGTCTTGTGCTGCAACACCTCGAAATCCTTGACTCTGCCACTGAAACCAGCTTGTCTGCCTCCCACTTGTCCCAATGCCGCGCACTGCGGTACTTCTTCGTCCTCTGCTTCACTCTCAACGCTTGTCTTCAGGTCGTAGAAGATGATTCTGCCATCCTCGGTCGACACTGCTAGGATGCTATGTCCCTCACCGGCGGGTACGATGCGCATCTGGTGAAGTTTAGTGGGTGGTGAAGGTCGAATAACGGCTTTGGGCATCGAGTCCTGCCGTGTTTGTCAGTCGCGAATTCTGTCTCGAGTAAATCATGTACCACTCACCATGCCATAAACCACAGCTCCTCTCTCGAAACCAACAACATACTCCTCACCATCTTCACCCCACGCCAGCTTCCTTCCCTCGCCGCTGCTGTATCTGCCTTCGCCCGCAGCCTGCAACAAACTCTTGTCAAAGTTCAAGACTCCGGCCTTCTTGCCAGTCACCAAGTTCCACAGTCTCATGCATCTTTCTCCTTTGCCAACAGTAACCATGACCTTCATGCTAGGGTGAATCGCGAAGTCGTTGACCCCAGTGGGTACTTCTCCTGGTCCAGCAGTATCTCCACTAGGTCGTCCTACAGCCTTGGGAATGGGACACTTGATTGTCGATAGCACGGTCCAGTCGCGGGTTCTCGAAATGGCGACAGTGTTGTCGTCGGCTGCACTGAAGAGCTTGCCCCTAGTAGGAAATTGAAGCTTGTTGACGCTGCGCGCATGGTGTAGCAGACTGCCGAGTTCCTTGTTCCGAGGATTCTCGATGATGCTCGTAGCTGAGAGACTGGGAAATTGTGGTTTGTCGCTGACAAGGGGCGGACTGGTGGAGAGGTTGAAGAGGTTGATGCGCTCATCTGTGCTGCCAGTTGCTAGCACTCGCTTGTGAGCCTCGTTGGGAGCCGAGAGGGCCAGACAGCGGACAGCGCTCGAGTGAGCGGCAAACAAGAAAGTGTCCGAGTATGTGGGTTCTTCCTGCTCTTCTGACAGTTCGGAGTCGAATACTTTCTCAGAGACGGTGGCAGCGAAGCCGTGGAGAACTCTCTCGTAGGATCCGGTAACGATTTGGATAGAAAGCGACTCGAGCTTCGAATCGGACTTGGTGTCGTTGGTTGCGACAGCAAGTTTGGTAGAGGCGTTTGGTGACTTTGTCGTTGTGGACTTTTTTGCAGGCTTGGTGGGGTTGGTTGGTTCTGCAAATCTGGCGTTCTTTCCGTTGGTAGCACGAGCACTCAAGTGTGCATCCTCGCTCTTTCTTTTGACCATTGTAAAGTGTGTGGTTGAGGTTGATATGGTGGTGTTGAATTTTTGGTAGAAAAAAGTAGAAAGTTTGGGGGAGTCTGGAAAGCTTGGGATGATGGAGACTTGGCGTTTGGTTGACGCGCTCTCGCTCTCGGGGCGCGCACACCTCGCCATTGTGACAGCCCTCATCGCGCAACATAACCATCTTCAATTTCCATCGATCCATTCCCACACCCGTCTTCCTTTGTTGAAAGACTGGTGCTGTGAATGCGACGTCGCGAAAACTTATGTCCCTAGCACAATTGCGAGATGGACCGCTTAGTGAACGCAGGACTGCCAGAGCGTAAGTTTGCATCTGCTCATTTTACGGGCGCAATTTACATCAATCCCTTCGTCTGCCCACCTCGATTTCAGAAAATCGCTTCGTTCTTTTTTCTACTGCGTGGTTGCTGAGTTGTGCTGACTGGTCTGTCGCAGGGCATCCTTGACCAAGCGAGCTGCCCGCCTGCGCGCCTTGAACCAAATCACCCAATCCATCACCCAACACTGTGGTCTCCCTCCTGCTCTCAACCTCGATTTTGATTCTCTCCCATCTCCTCCTCACACTCCTTCTGAAGATGTTCTTCTTAATGCCGCCGACCTGGAAAAGTAAGTAGTCGTACTTTGTGAATCAAGCGTTCATTTCTCATACTTCTGCTTTATAGAGGTCTCTATTTTCAGGATTCATTATTGCCCTTCTCTTTGGACGCCATAGAACAGAATCCTGCACTCAAAGCTCTGGCCCGTCAGGATGCGCCTCCTTCGATTGCTCCTGAAAGTATTGATAGCCAATCTCATGCCACGGCTCCTACCACTAACTCAGACACTCTCGCAAACTCACAAGACCACCCTGTTTTGGATAATGTTGACCTTGCACGGCCTTCTGACGATTCACCAGTCAATCCGCCCGGTCGTGAAAATCAAAGGCACCGTCCACGTACGGTCCATCTACCACCCAAGGAAGTTCAGGAAGAACGGTTCCGCGAGAAGCAATTGCGCCAGGAAGCGCGCCGGAGAGATGCTGCCGAATCCGACAGAGTCCAAGGCGAAGCCGCATCGTCGCCGACATCTACTGCTGGTGCTCCTTCCATGACCACCCCTTTGCCCGCTGGTCACTCTCCCTTAACCAGTACTGATGAGGATGCCACATCCGTAAACCAGACGGTGCCCATGCCTCCTAGCTTACAGCCATCCGCCGAGGAAATCCTTGCGAAAGAACGACACGACAAGCTATTACAGTCGCAGAAGGAAATCGCGTATCAGGAAGCTTTGGGACATGAGGATGACTCTCCTGATGTTCAGCTGCGTCTTGAGCAGGAACAAGCGGCAAAGGCGACTAGAGATGCATCTTTGAACGCCAAGCCCTCATTGATCAGTTCTTCCAACAATGTCAATGCAACAATACCAGCTAGTGACGGAACCCAAGCTGCTGTGCCGGCTCAACCTCACTCAGCCTCACCTTCCGATTCTGTTTCTGCTGCTTCGCAGAAGAAAAGAGCTCCGCGACCATCACTTGTCAACATCATGCCACCCAGAGATCCTACGCTTGCCAATGCTGTTGTCGAGACTTCAGGCCCTGTCCGCGCTCAGTCAACTCTGGAAGTGAACGAATCAACAAGACCGTCTCATTTCGCTACAAAGCGCGCTCACACGACAGGAGAGGTGTTGAAGGTCAAAACCGAGCAGCCGGTCGTAAGGCGCCAACGAGCAGTCAAAGACGAGCCGCAATCGCCCGTTTCGCTACGATGCGCCGAATTGATGAAGAGAGAGGGCTACAACGCTCTCAAGGGGGTGTCTGCCGAACTCACGAGGGACTATCTGGAGCCGCTTTATCGTATACAGGTCCACGATCCTCCCAATGGAAGGCCTTTACATGAACTCTTGCAAAAAGCCAGCAAGGCTGTGACAACTACTGAGCAGTTTGCTGGATACCACGAGAGACAAGATCAGCGCATTCTCCGGAGAATCTACCAACTACAAAATGCGAATCGCTGGTCCCTCAGGCAGATGCAGCCTTGTGCTGAGCCAGCGGCCCCCAAAACGCACATGGATCATCTCATGGCCGAGATGAAATGGATGAGGACCGACTTTCGTCAAGAGCGCAAGATGAAAAGAGCAACAGCCAAGTTTTTCGCGGAGCAATGTACAGAGTGGTGCCTTGCGGACCAAGAAACCCGAAGGTCAATGCAAGTCAAAATCAAATCGGTTGAGGCGCTGCGCCAGGACACAGCAGTTCCACACTCTCCCGCCGAGTCCAATCTTGAAATCAGCGACAGACACAGTCAGGAAGCTCAGTCACCACCAGGTTTGGACAACGATGTCGAGTCCAATGTTGAGGACTTTGACATGCCGAGGACACCGCAGTACGCGACTGTGGTTCCATCATCCTTTTTCTCTGCTATCAACATGGACAAGGAAACATTTCATATGCAAGACAACGAGGTCTTGCACAGCGCTCTAGCTGAGCTCCCTCTACTGACACCGTTCGATGAGGATGAGAGTTCTGCTCATCTGACTATCAAACGTCCGACTCCCGCGGTATCAAAATTCTGTGAAGCCAAATTGATGATTGATGTTAGTGGCCCACCAAAGAAGAGAAGCCGATATAATTACAGCGACGAGGATGATACGATGGACGAACTCTCACTGCCCGCCTCGAAGAGGTCACGCGCAAGTCAAGACGACTCTGGTTTGCGACCTGAGCAGACAGACGTTGCCCTCTTCGAGCCCGAGAACAAGCTTTTGCGAAGTAGACTCCACCAAAACACCGCGTTCAGACCTCCGTCCGAGTTTCAGATGCCATCTTCACAGTTCTATGAATTCAGAACGGCATCGCAATGGACAGAAGAGGATCAACAAACTCTGCGTCGTCTTGCCAAGGAGTATTCATTCAATTGGTCTCTGATCGCAGACAATCTGTCATTGCCATCCAGGTTCACCAGTGCATCCGATAGACGCACGCCATGGGAGTGCTTTGAACGCTGGGTGGAGCTGGAAAGCCTTCCGAACGAGATGCGGAAAACTCTTTACTTCAAGACTTGGAATCAACGACTTGAGGGAGCGAACCGAAACAATGAAGCCAAGTACCAGCAACAAATGGCGCAGCTTGCACAGACACCAGGTCAACCTCCTACGATTATGCGAAAGAAGACTACGCCATTCAAAGTCGACAAACGCAGACAGAATCGATACTTGCACATGGTGGACGCGATGCGAAAACTGGCGAGGAAACGGGAGCAACAGGCCCACAAGCAGGCCGAAGGTGAGATTGCTTGTTCACTACTGATTACGGTCTGGACTGACAAGCACAACAGCTCAAAAAGCCGCTCACATGCGCAAGCAGCACGAAAACGCAGCACCAAAGAATGGTATCCCCACCCCTCAGGAATTCAGCAAAATGCGCCAAGAGCGGGATGTCCAGGTTCACGCACGACAAGAACGTTACAGAGAGCAAATGCTCGTGCAACAACGCGTATGTCACTTATCGTGGTCCGATCATCTAATAGTGCTAACAAATTTACAGCAGGCTCAAATGCAACGCAACGGCCAGGTGCCGAACCAGCAAGCTCACCCCAATGCTACTGCTCACAACCGTACCGGACCTAACATGCCTCATCCGCAAAGCTCTCAAACACAACCTGGGGGTCCTCAGCAGATGAACCATCAAGGTTTACCGAACGGACAACATCCCAATGCTGCTGCGCAGGGAGGTGCGCATCTCAATACTCCGCAAATGGGTATGCGCGGAGGTATACCACAAGCGCAGATGCAACCCAACATGCGTCCTGTGGCCAATGGCCAACCAGATGGGATGCAGCAGAGAGTGCTCGAGGCGCAAAGAGCGAATCAACTAAAGATGAATGGTCAGCAATACCAGATGGCGCCACCGAATCGAGCAAGTCCTGGAGGTATGCATCCTCCGAATGCGGTGGGCAATCAGTCTGCAGTGAACGGCATGCAAAACGTCCGTACTCCTGGTGCACAAACCCAGACTCATCAATCGACCCCTAATGGCAACGCTGTTGCTTCACCACACATGCCACCACCACCAACTCCAACGAATCAGTCGCAACAATCGCAGCAACTAGCCAATGGACTTGTACCGAACATCACGACAATCACTCACCAGCTCCAGGCACAGTTCCCGCAAGCCTCGGCAGAGAAAATTCAGGAGCTGGCAGCCGACCGCTTGCGACATATTCACTTACAAGGACAGCACCAGCAATCCCATCAGCAGGCTCGTCAAAGTGCGCTCAGCGCCGCTGCCGGAACACATGCCGCTAATATTGCACCAAACGGCTCGCCTGCTTACAGTCAAAACCAAGCAGCCTTCCATCAGAACAATGGCAGCGGTCAACACACGGCCTTTAACGCCAATGGTAATAACACGACAGGTAATGCAGGCAATCCTGCTGCACAGCAGTATGCTGCGGGTATGCGACAACGCGTTCTGGCTCAACAGAGCCAGATGCAACATCAAAATTCCACCATACAGAACAACGGCAGCCCGCGGGTAGCACAGGCCAGTCCAGTACCGGGCATGGCGGTACCAAGTCCGAACATGGCTCCTGCTCACCCGACGCAGAGTATGCCTTTGAACGCCAACAACCGCACACCCACGCCTCAGATGACAAGGATGGGCAGCGGCCAAGGGGCCGCGGCTTCAGGAACGCCTCAGCCAGGATCTCAGCTGCAACAAACGCCCTCGGCGATGCAGCGACAAAGTCCCGTCGTCCAACAGGCCAGCCCAAGGCCTGTCTCTGCTGGTGTTGCGAGACAATAGTATTGATCGTATGTACCGTTGATGTAACTTGCTGCTCACTTTTGCCTCACTTTCACGGATTGGCATTGCAATGAGAAGCCGGGTTTTAGGGAGCGATAGTGGTGTTAAGCATGTCTTTTCTCGCAAGGATAGACAAAATGGGAAGATAGACGAGGAGATTTGGGGAAAAGTTACGCATTTCTGACGTTGAATCTCCCAGTCTCAACCTTGTTGCCTGTTCTTGTTGCCTTGCAGTGCTTTGTCTTGATTCTTTTTATGTACAAAAATTCAGCATTATGGATCTCTTTTCCCTCTTGATCATCTGCGAAGACGCATCCAACCCCATTCATGTTACCGTCTCGTCCCATGAGAGTCCAGCCAATGCTTCTCATGTCCGCAATGTGACAGGATTGTTACCTTCCTCGAGTTGGCATGTGCTTTGCCGGCTAAGTGGTTGCACGGGCATGCCGTTGGTTGCGTTTCTGCTCGCGTCACGGCGCACGCTCTGTGCGTGCCGGTGAGAGCACACCACGTCTGGTCGGGTTGCGGTGCCAGCACCGCCGCATCTTGGTAGGCTCTGGCGCATCAAGGCCGCTAAGTCGGTTGAACAAACAAATTGCCATGATGACGGAGACGCTTCCTCAGATGGGACGATTTGATTTTTCGGTGGATTTGCCGAACTGCTGTCTAGCGGACTTGCGTGCGGTATGTACATATGCTGCATGCCCCCGATTTGAGATGGAGCGAGCGATATGCAAGTTCCACGGCACTACTGTCTGACAGATGCACGGCGTGGAAGTCGTCTCCGTCTCCGCGGTCTGAGTAAATTTGATTCTTTCAGACTTTTTGCTTACAGTTTTTTTCGTGAGGGGGCTGGGAATTGTTTGCACTGTAGCTGAGAGAGGTATATGATACCTTTTGAAAGGGATGTAGAGCGTCTTTTCTTCCAGAATGTCCATGGTTAGGTTTCTTGTTAGGAAGCAGCTATGTTTCTTCATAGATTACAGTCTTGCTAACTTTCTCTATGGGATAAGGGCAGATTTTAGGGTCGAGACGCTCTGGAGCACTATAGGTGAAAATGGTATAGACTCTCGTCGCTTAAATGGTTGCACGGTACCACGCCTCCTGCCTACTCCACTCATGGCGATTGGACCCGACTCCGACAACACTACGCCATGTAAATGATCAAAAGCAGATATCTATGGTCAAGGAGGCAGGTCCACCTCCTGTTTTGTTGCCGAGATGCCGAGAAAAGTGCTTCAAGCATCGGTATAATCTCCCATTGGACGACTACACCCTTTCCGACCTCACCACGTACATCGTATTCTTCTTAGGGCAGCTGATTGGATATCAGCGTATCGGACTTGCGTGCCGACGTGCGTTCTTCCACCTCTTCTATCCTCCTACCACGGTATCGAGCGATGGGTAAACTACAAAAAGGCAGAGTTGTTTTCAGACCAGATGTGCAGCTAGAGAGGGCCGAAGCCATGTCGGCTCTCGCTTGACACTGCCTTGACTCTAGGGACTATCTTGCATTTTGATAGGCACGCATGCCACGTACCTCAGCACACAAGGACATCGAAGAAGCATGTCAGCCCATATATGCTTCTTCTTTTGACTGTTCCCGTCTTCGCATGAATCTTCTCTCTTTCTCCTTGCCCAAGCTCAAACTCGATGAACAAGTTACCCTCACTTACCACTTCTCCAAAGTGCGACGGCGTACGCCCCTCCTGCAAATGCTGCATCGCAAAGGCCACACAATGCAACTACAGCGTCACCCCAGGTGTCACCCAGCAACAAGCCATGAAGAATCAACTGGAAACCTACAAGCACGTCTTGTCATTACTGAGGGAAAGCACCATGGAAGATGCGGAAGTCTTGGTCAAGATGATCAAGTCAAGGGACAACTTGTCAGATGCTGTCATGGATATCCAAGCAGCAACGCGGCTTCACTACTCTGGAGATTGTTGATATACACAGGATGCTTGGACTTTCGAAAGCAATGACGATTGACGAGGGAAAAGCCCAGATAGGCTTGAAACTACGTCAAGCTCTACTACACGAGACTATGCAAGGCATGCGCATTCCAACAAAAGATGGAAAAGCGAAGCTCGAGAAGCAAGGTGTCCACTGCTTACGAGTTAGAGGTCGAACAGTACTACGATTGGCAAGCAGTATAGACCTATGTTGCTGAGTCCAGACTTTTCCGTTCCATCCTCAGCATCGTTCATGACAGGCACTATATATAAGTACGCCTGGGAAGAGGGAGCCGACCTGGGAAACGAAACAACTCATTGACGCCGAAACCGGAGGATTTTGCTCTGTTCGATCCGATGTTGACATGTGGTTTTCCCTACGCACAATCGATTTAAGGTCCACCTTCCAATTTCCCTTGTCGTCACGCTTGAAGTTCCTCTCCATTTGTGGCCTCTCGAGCTATTTCCATGCTACGCTCGATGTAGTATGAATCCCTTCGACTTGACGTATTAAGTCCTTCCAAGACTGATCCCAAGCACGGCGGGTGGCTCCGAAAGTCAACAATTCACAACAGTCGACTCTGCAATGGAGCGTGAAAGCCGGAAGGTGGGATCTAGAGGAATCGTGCAGCCAATAGTGCGCCTAAAGAAAGAAGACAGGGGTTAGCGGGAAGGAGACCACTGGAATCTGAAGTAGGGATAAATATTATCCATTGCTTCCCATTGTGTAACACGTCCGTATCCTTCTTGTCCTCACACGAAGGAACAGTGCAGATTTTCGGACCTCACTCCTTAATAAAGGCTTGTTTCTCGGACTTTTGCCCGTTCTTGCAGCAGAGGGACCAAGTCCGCTTGAAGGACTCTAGCCCGCCAGAGGTACGGGGTCTGCTCGCCTTGCGTTAGTGTTGGCGTATCAAAAGATTTGTGAGGCAAGAGTCAGGTGTTCCATGCAGCGAAGCCCTTCTTGGACGAGTAATATGTTTCGAATCTCGGAGCTTGCTCCTTCTACCTGTGCGTGTATCCTAACTACTCATTGCAGGTACATACGCAGGAGAAAATTGATATAAGAAGCCCTAGAAATTCTCTACATGGGAGTGCTGTTTCCAGCAAACCTTTCTCCGCGGTGAGAACCATGATGTGATATGCTTCTCTTCCGTCGCCCCATCACGAAGCAGCATCTCTAGACATACATACGGAACATATTCCACCAGTACTTGACCTTCCCTCGCAGGAACCAAGGTCATCTCGTAAGCAATCTCGCCAAGCTCCCATCGGCGAATACAGCTCGTTCTGTTCATTTCAAAAAAGAAAACTGAAAAAGTCAAGAGTAAGCGATATATTCGATAAACTTTCGATCAAAACGTCTGATCGCAAACATATGACACATCCCACAATGGTTGTTGTCTCATCCCGGAGACAACTCCGCATCTTTTGCCGATAGAGTATTGTAGACTCCGAGGTGGGACAAAAGAACAAGAGTATCACCGAGTATGTTGTACACCCACGCGCGCACGTTCGCTCACAATTGACAAAAACAGAAAAGCCACTTTGGCTTTGGCGTCACGGTACACCACCATGCACGAGATGAGACTTGCGCTCTGCTGAAGTCTGCGCCATCTAAAACTCGAAGGAAGCGGCGACTCGTGGTTCCGTCAGCTTTTAGATCTAGACATGTAAAAGGAGCCGACGCGATGTCGTACTCTCTCGGTGAGGGACATGTGCTCGAGTAGGTAAAGAGAGCCGATGTGTTATCGTATGCTTTTAGTGGACATCGCTCGCTTCCTCCAACCATCAAAGCTTTCTTTCTATGCAATTTTGCTTACTTCCAGCACACGAGGAGGCTGCTGTATCTCGAATACTTTGTTGACAACGAAAAGGATCCTATGGTCCCTCCTTTACGATATCGTTCAGGTCACACGGATACGAAAACACCAGCAAGGGGCTGCCGAAGGAGTTCTTGAGGCTGAAATGCCTCTCAATCCGATCCTATCTCTGAATTTCCTGGAAGGCGATTTTTTTTTTTCTCCAGAAATGAAACATTCAACTCATGTTCATGTTACTCTGGAAGGCTTCTGTCGACATGATCTCGCTCTCTCATATTGGTCTTCTCAGTCTGACCACCGCTTGCAATTGGACCTCAGTATCACGGCACTTGTGACCATTTGAAATGATGCTTAGACGAGTAAGGGAAGGGCTCAAAAAATCAAATGACCAAACTATCTGGGAACTGGCAAGAAGGAATTTCGAAAACACAGGAACAACGGAATACCATGGACAGAGACAATTCGGCGCTCCAACAGCGGACCTTTGTTGAAAAGGATTCGGAACCTATTCTGGACTACCCAAGCCGGCAAGCACTACCACACAGAGGCTCGGACCTTATTGCGTGGCGCGTGGCTCAAATTCAAGGTGATTCTGAACAGTTTAGAACCAGTCTACATTCTCAGATAAGTCAATGCAGCACACTCAGGGCATGGCATGAGTAACATGATAACGAAAATCATGACAGTATGGGTTATGCAACAACCATGCTCAGTGCTCCTTGGTCTTGCTATGCTTGGCCACTGGTATGTCTCGAGTTCAAGGTCGAATTAAATTTCGAAAAAGGTCCGTCCCTAATAGCCATTGGATTTTCTACACATACATAGGAGTAGAGCTTACGTTGGATAGCGCGAGTACGCGATCCCTATTTCCACTCTTACAACACCTCCAATTTGCTGCCAATCCTTGCAAACTCTGGCGGAAGGACGTGCAGACTATGTAAACGGTGATGCTAACCCCCCTGGAGGTGGATGGCGCATCCCCGATAGGTTGGCAACTGCCTCTCTCGTCAATCATCTTTACAAGGAGGACAGCAACCCATAGGCATCACCAAAGTCGCCCAAAATCAAGATTAGCTTGACCATTAGATGCAGCATATCCCCTTTAGCACTCTTGAGGTTGAGATACTCATATATACAATGGTTGATGCGACCGATGAAGCCGCCAAGTGCGTATTCGTATGAAAGAAGCCTGCAGCTAAACACATTAGTAAGATTGGTTGGAAAGGAAAAAGGTAGCCACCAGTACGTAACAATGACGGATCAATCGTACCAAAAAACAAAAAAAACAAAAACAAAAAAGCACACTTGGCAAATCTACTTCCCGCACATTCTGCAGTCCTGGGTCCGCCTTAACAGTCCAACACAGACTTTCCTGAGGTCTGAGATCCCAAGGCACGACTAAATTCGGAATGCAAGAGGTGGACCGGGGAGACGGACTCGACTATTCCGACGAGGTGGCCGTTAGGGGTAGGTTTCTCGGCGATGCCGGAGCTCTTTTTCTGTTTTTAGAACCAACGACATGTCCTAGATTTGCTTTCGTTAGGATTTCGTCCTTTCTCGCACTCTTTTCTACAGTGGGCGAATGGTTATCGCCTCATGAGTGCATTCTCTTCTGGAAAGGTGGATTGAAAGATTGCGATACGATGATAGCTTACTTGTCTCCCTATAGAAAGATATCGCCAGCAGAACGAAGAGAACACACTGGCAAAAGACGAACGGATATGAATTGCAAGATCAAAACTCTTTCAAAGCAGGAAAGACCAACTTGTCAAAGAAAACCAGGTAGGAGAACATGTTTTTTGTTTCATCATAACTCACCAATGCAACGTCACTTCGTTAAAAGCAACAACTTCGACATGACGCAATAGCCCACACGACCCAAAGACTTCAAACGACCTCTCCTCCCCTTTGAGAATGCTTTGATGCGCTCGCAAGAACAGAAGAAAAAGGAAGGCAAGAAAAGAAACAAGACAAGGACAAAAGACACACAGACATCAGCTATCCATCACGGTCTCGAGCATCCATTTCTCCAGCACAGTCTTGACGCCGCCAGCTAGACTCTTTGGTCTTCTTAGGTCCCGGATGATACGATCGCAGTCCTCAGGATGGGCGTTCTGGAGCAAGCGCAGCACGGTAGCGTAACCCTCGAGCTGTCTTCTGGATGCCGCTTGGCTGGACATACCTTCCTCGGCCAAGTACTCGCACGGTTTATTCTTGGTGATGCAGCTTGAACATGTCGGACGTTTGCCGTCACACTAGAAAGACCGAAGAACAACAAGTCAGCCTCGATGAAAGGTGTGGAAAGAATGTTTGTCGCAGAAGGATATAGAGGATCCAACGACACGAAGGGTTTGAGGTGTGTATGCTTGTGACGAACCTTTGACTTTCGTTTCCGACATGCCGAGCATGCTGCCTTTGTGGGTTTCCTCATGCCGCTTTTGGAGTTCTTTCTTGCATGTCGTGAGGCTGCTTTTGTTGAGGGCTCTTCCAGGTCGGTTTGGTCGGAGGGCGACGGCGTTGCTAATATGTCCATATCAGGTGACTGCCACTGGGCTTGTGTCATGCAAGGTATAGTAGTCATGTGGCGTCCTGCAGACTGTTCGGTGGCCGATGTCAGAAGGTCGTCAGACTCTGGGACCGGAAGAGGGGAATGGATATGCTGTGATGGTGGAGGGGACACGGTATCGCTGGGCGTGACGGGCAGTCTTGATCCTTGCTGTGCCTGGACACGCTGTCGAGGGTTGCCGCGGATGGGCTTTTCAAGAAAGAGAGCATGTTCCATGAGTCCGGTTATTGATCCAGGGGCCCCATGAGTTTAGAAACGAAAGAAGTAGTTTCGACAATCCTATTTACGAAAGACCAGACTGCGAGGGCATTTATCACTGGCGGAGTCGGGTCCGAGCCACCTCGCTTTCCCTCTAGCGATAGATTTCCATTATTACACCTGCTCAACAGTGCCCGGTTCCGCGTCTGCATGTACGAAGCTCCACCTTTAGCGGTCACTACAACGAAACAAGCAAGAACGAATGCTGTCAAAAATCCGCCGACTCCTCAGCAAATCCTTGCTTTTCAACATACCTCATCCCATATTTGTCCAATCCTCGATGAGCCTCGTTGTAGAAAGACTCGCAGCGACTGGGTCAGACTCACAATAGAAGGCTTGTTGTTGTACTGACTTCGAGGCAAACTTTTGAGTTCCGATCGGGAGCAGCAATGTCACGCCTAGACTGAAGCGTCGGATCGCAGCCTATTGGCCAGCCTCACCACTGAATCCTGGTTCGCGTTCCGGCATGGACCCTTAAGCTGAGGGGTGGACCATACGATGGCGCAACTAGACGAACCCATTGGGGTGCAGCACATACAGTACCTACGACTATCTGTCCAGATTCTATGGACAGCGCCCCGTGAGCCGCAGTTTAGCCGCGTGGAGGGTGCGACCGCTCGAGAACGAGTATCGCAGGATCGATACAGTGTGCAACATCAACAACCAATCCCTTTGCATCGCATCGTGGTAACAATCTGTCAGCTCAACTGCCATCGTTCCATATCCTGCTCAATCGATTCGGTACCCAGCACCGGCATGGTTCAATATCGAGGGAAACCAATCAGAAGCAAGATTGGATAGCAAGATTGGATGCATCACTATAAGTCGAATATTTGTAATACTACCCGTGGTGAGCCTGAGATTTTAGAGGCCCATCCAGGCCCGGTCTTGCCTCCTTGTTTTTCATGACAGAATCGCCCTCATCGAAACTCAATTTTCATAATGACAGCGCGACTGAGACTCCACGATATGCTGACTTGTAAACATGCAATACTGTGCAACGATAAGGAGCATCACTTCAACGATAACGATATTGATTATGTACATGTGCAGAAGGGGTATCATGAAGGGGGAAAAATCAAGCGGACTCAACTCCGCTGGTGCTTCGAGTACCGCGTTTATGCATGCCATCTGCAATCCAGACCTTATCCAGCGGAGATATCAAACTGGGGTTGATAAAACGCATACCGCTCTCTCTCGATTCGTCAACGGTCTGTCCATGATTGGACTCTTGCTGATAACGATGATGGTTGTCGGAGTCGGCTCCGTGTTGTTCCGCCGATGCATAATCGGCGTGTTCTGCTCTTCTGACACTCTTGAGGGCGATGAATTTCATCAATGGTTTGTAGGTTCTTCCAAACACGAGGAAGAACCAGACGCTGCCAACAACGAGAGGAACTAGCATGATGCTCCTCAACAAAGCCTTTTTGAGAGCGAGCTGACCCCCAACTGTTATCTGGAAGAGGATGATGCCAATCTGCACGCGATCGCAAATCATGCTCCAGCTCTTACCAGTCGAGTGTTGGCGATGGTCCATGGCATATAGAAGCTGATACTTGTAGACAAAACTTCCGATGACGAAGTATATCAAACCAGAAAGGATGACCTTCCAGCTGTCTCGTAAGACGCTGTACACAACGCAGATGATGAAGATGAGAATAGTCTGAGGGAGGTAAAGGCCGTAGCTGAAGCGAGGGGGTTGGATGAGTTCGGCATAGTCTCTGGGCGTCTTGGCTCCCATGAGACCAATGGGGTACAGAGCCATGGTTCCGATCTCCAAGAGCCTAAAGGGAAAAAGGCCAAGACCTTGAAGGATGATAAAGTTTGTGTAAAACGGAAGTAGGTTCTGCAAGGAGGATGCAAGGGTCCATGCGAATCTTGTCGTATCTCTGAGGTTCTTGCCAATGTCTTTATACTGATCGTAGAAATTCGAAGCTGTACCGAGTATGGTGAAGACGATGAAGAAGTTGAAGAAGGTAAAGAAGAAGTTCTTGGAGATGACCGAGAGTTCAACGTCACCCTGCGAGGTCATGCCTTGACAATTGGAGAGCCCTGTGGGGTGTCAGTATCTTGATAACTTAGGATGAGTCAGCAGTTAGACTTACAGTCATACAGATAAGGTACAATGGCGTTGAGCAAAGTAACGGCAATGGTAGGGAGCTGGTTGGTGACAAGGGAACGGACCAAGGGGTGCGAGTCGAGAACTTCGGCAAGAGCTGGGAAGAATTCGCGAATGGTGTCTGTGTTTAAGAAGGTGGCGATTGGGACAAAGGTGACGGACCAGAAGACGGTCAGCAGCAGGATGAAAGCGGTGATAGACCACGAACGGAACATGCGACTTCTCCTGCTAAGATAAGTGTTGGACCAGACAATGTCAGCGGGTGCAGGGCTGGGATTGGCCAGCAGCTGCAACGGCGAAGGGTCGAGAACAGCTTGACAGGCCATCTGACAGGCGGCAACGCTATCCATTGTGACGAAGGCCAGAGGAACCGGCTCGAACGTCTTGGAGCGCAACTCCCTGATCTCGTCGTCACATACACGGAGCTTCTCTTCGTAATAGTCGATGGCATCTACCTGACGGCTACGCAACTTGAAGCGCCCGAAGTATATCTTTGCCTTAGGGCGAACTTTGGCATAGGGAATTTGAGCGGGCATGGCGTCGTCAGAGCGAAGCAGGCGACGGTGCTCATCATCATCGTGCTCTTCATCTTCAGGATTGACCGAAGGACCCGGTGGTACAGGCTGGACAACTGGCAAAGCCTCCAAGTTTCGTTCGATTGAACGGTGACCTTGGTATACGGTATAAGCCTCTTCGAGACGACGGAGAAGGTCGTTTCTCTTGACGATATGCCGGTCCAGCTCAGCCCATTGGCGGCACATCAAGACAGTCTCGACGTTTCCAATGCCCAACTCTTGAATAAAATCCTTAATCTTGTCTTCGGACTGCAACTCTGGTGGGACGCCGGACAAACGGATGGTGCGGTCGGTGATTGTAGTTTGAGTACCCAGGTACTCTTGGCGTACTTCGATGATGTTGCGTGTCTCGGAAGTGATGAGATAGAGGGCAATAGCGGTAAAGACGTAGGCAAAGACGGGGTACATCCACAGGTAGTCCGTCTCAACTTCGGGCATCCATGGAGTAGAGTGGTTTAGGGGCATCCATGATTCGCTTCTCTTCCGTAGTTCGTAGTCGAAGTCGTAGTCGGGTATGAAGGGCAAAGTCGAGTTCTTTTGTTTCTTGTCGTCGTCAGGGTAACTGTCGTGGACGGGTTTGATGACGACGAGCGAGAAGAACAGGGTGATGGACAGGAACTTGATGGCCAGCTTGAAGAAGCGGAGAAAGACGTAGGCGTCGAGGCCGGCCGAGGCAAGCACTTGCTGTTCAGTGATGCGCCATAACGGCAGCATCCATCCAAAGAGGCTGTTGGACAGTTCGGGCAGAGCAGAGCCCTGGTCTTTTGCCTTCTTTCTTGCTGCGTACAGACCACTCCATCGCGGCCGCAACACGCAGAATGCTAGAAAGGCAAAGACTCCCAGCGCCAGCGAAAGCTCGACCTGAAGCGTCGTTGATCGTTGCTTGCCCCTCACATTGTTGGGGTCGTCCCTTCCTCCAAAGGTGAAAATTTCGTTCATTGCTGCAGTTGCAGAAGTAAACAATAGAAGGTTGCATGCGTCGCGACTTCTTCTCCAGACCAAAATCAGGCGCGCCGATGTCATCGTACACCGCAACATGGCCAATGCGCCGCCTCGAACCCTGCTCCGGCCGCTCCCTCATCCGGTTCCTCATCTTGCTGCCGGGCCCTGGCCACAAACAGAGCGTTACACCACACGGACGCTGTTTGCCTTGTGGAACCAATACTGATTATGAGGCTGCGATAGGATTTTGTGAGCATCCATACGAAGACACGCAATTATCTTGGGAGGAGAGACATGTTCAGAGAATCACTATGACGACGGTTCTCAGAGAACTTCAGTCTGCTTCTAGCAGATAGTCTTGATGGATGAATATAAACTGCATCCTTCCTTCGACAACGAAGCCAATCTTTAAGCTTCAAGAATTCGCTCGCCTATAGAATCGACGTCCTATGCCACAGGTACCAATCTGACGCCAACTCCATCCAAATCGCCGACAAGAGCCTTTGCCTTTAGCAAGACCCTCGTTCCCTACACTTCTTCAGATCAAGCCACCACTGATCCCATTGACCCCATTGCTATCCCCATTCACCCCACTACCTCTCTCATCCCCATCCCTCTTCTCCCTCCTCTCCCTCTCTTCAATTTTTCGCATGTTAGCGTCCAACCGACAATCAAGACACTATTCCAATACCGCAGGTATGTAGGGACGACCATTGTGGTTCATCGTCTGATGCTCGTTCGCATCATCGTCCCAATTTGCGCAAGGGCAGCCGCGAAGTTCGCCTAACGAGCATTTGAAGACCTTGCGAAATGTGTGCCGGCAGTTTATGTAGTGGATCTTTCGCCAATGGCACATTTTCTGATGGAAGGCAGTGGGAGGTAAGGTTGTGACTTTGGGATCAATTTGATTATGTGACCATTGGGTGACTGAATGCTGGAATCGGGGACAAGCTCGAGGGTGGACGGCTGATCGATGAATAATTGTGACTAGCAGATTCGTTGTCTCGCTGGAAGTCTGTTCGGCGGAATGATCTCCTTGTAGCAAGTAAATTTTGGACCAAACAAATGCCGGCCGAACACTACGCTGTTGAAGAATATCCTGATGGACAGATGCGGATTGATGATGATTGCATTTGATTTGAACCTCATACAGGCAGAGTAGATGGTATTCTTTCTCCCTCGAGACAAACTTCAGCTCAACCCATCGCTTCGTCCCGAAATCTGCAGTACACGGAAAGAACAATGCAGCCATCATTGCCATATTCGGCAGCAACCAAGAAACGCCCTTGCACAACAAACATAATGTACCAGATGGAGTTTTGTAGCACCAGATCCTTTTATCCCCAGTTAATCAACCAAACGCCCCTCATGACACTTGCTACGAAAGACGGTAAAAGAAATACGAAATGTTTATCCAGGAAAGGTACGTGTTTCACCTCCAGACAGTCTTGACTGAAGGCACATCTTTCCTTGCAGCCATACTCTGTGTGCGAATAGGAGCCACACGCATGCTACCACCTCCAATGTTGCTCTCTCGAGAAACACTGCGCATATTGGATATACTAGGCGCATTCTTGACCACAGGTGCCGAGCGTGGACTCAAAACATTGGTCGCCTCGCCTTTCTCGCTCTTAACCATTCGGCGGGCATGACTTGCTGTGAAGAGGTTGTTCTCGTTTGTTGAGTTTGGTGAGCCACTTGCTTGTGCTGAGGGACTGCGTCTGCGATGTCTATTCGAGCCGGAAGATACACGCCGTCGAATGGCAGACTGAATTTGAAGAGCCGAGTCTTGAAGCGATCTTGTTGGATCGTCGTTGTCGGAAGCACTGCTACCGGTGTGATCATCACTAGCAAACTCTGCAGCCTTCTGAAGGCGAATCGGAATAGGTGATCTCTTTGGATGGAACGTGCTGTTAGCTTCGATCTCGCGCAAAGGAGACAAATTCTCGGACGCTGCCATCGCGAGGTTGGATAAGGCCGGCATAACAGGCGAGCCATCATCTTTCTTGAGGAATCCTGCTTGGAAACGGCTGTTTCTCGAACGAAGCTCAGATGATGGCACTGGCGGAGGGGGAATGGGACTAGAGTCAAGGTTGTCGGAACGGTCGCCCGACTGAGACTGCGAGGGAGCGAATTCTGAAACTTCTGGCTCATTAAGCGAAGAATCCAATCCTGGTGGTGTTGGTTGGAACTCTTCCAGCTTGCCATCTTCAGTGTCATCTCGCCATCTCACACCACGCTTTGCAACCTTCCCTGGTGATGACTGTTTCTTTTTGGGTGTGCCGCCGTTAAAGGCTACAGCTACAGACTTTCTGGCAGCTCCTAGTTTTCGACGTCGAGGAGATGCTGGAGACGGTCCCATGTTAGGAGACTGCCTGAATTGTGGAGGGTTCATGCTCGGGCGAATTTTTGCTTTTATTGGTGAAGGACCAGCCAGATTGATGGCCTTCTTCTTCTTGGGTGTTCCTGACTTGGTTGGCGGTACTGCTTCGATGATGGCGAGCCCGCCGTCTGGTCGGATGACTTGCGAGGTTGCCTCTGTGCACGAGTTGAGTAGCTTAGTGAGGACAAGCTTGGCTGCTTTTACAGCTTCTTCCTCATCCATTTGCATGATCTGACCAAGGATGGCAATGGTCTCAAAGTGCGCTTGAAGCAGAACTTGGACGAGCGCAGTGTCGCCAGTCTTCTCCTGGTCAAGAACGGCTGATTGCACTTCTCTTTCAGCTCTGCTCCGCAGCACCTCAACTTCCTGCTTCAAGCTTGCAACTGCAGGGGATGTCATTGACGTTGAAGCATCTGCTTCTTGCAATTGACGAATACCATTCTGGAGAGCCGTGTCCAAAGAACGTTCCCAATTTGCCTTTGCAAGGCGCTTGTGATAGTGCTGTCTGCTCCCCTCAAGCTCAACAAGTATCCCTGAAGCGGTCTTACGCATTGATGTCAGGCTGAGCGGCGGTTCCTCGTCTTCGCGGTTCTCACATGTTTGGTCGAAACTACCAATCCAAGCAGATATGAGACCAATTCTGCGTTCGATTTGTCGCAACCGCTTCATGTTGTTGATGTGTTCTTTGCGCTCATCGCCCGAGTGATCGTATGCTGCACGGATTCTGGCAAGAGCTTCCTTCAGTAATCCGCCCCTCTTCTCCTCAGCCTTTTTGAACTTGGCAAAGGCAAGTGACTCGAAATCTTTGTGCTGGGCTTGTAGATCCTTGATAAGAGCCATCTGTTCATCGATTTTCTTGAGATAGTCCTTGACATGGCGGTCCACATTAAAGACATTGCGAACGGCTTTGGTCTGGATGTTCTTGGCTCTGTTGGCGTAGCGCAGAGTATTCTGTGTTTCGTCGAAATGGACGGAGCTTGGACTGACGCAGACTATCATGACTGTTCTGCAGTTTCCGCCCAAACTGAATTTGAGAAGACGAGTAAGTTTGCTGTTGCGGTAGGGCACGTGGTTCTTCTTTTTGGGGTCGCATAAAGCATTGATACATGATCCCAGAGAGAGCAAGGACTTGTTGATGTTGGCGCCCTCGAGCAAGCGCTCACCACGGTTCTTTGTGGCCGACGCTCTTTCTGATCCAGCCAAGTCAATGATGGAGAGTGTAGCGAAGGTTGTCGGTTCGGAGTGGCCAGCATTACGATCCTTCTGGGCGACGTTGATCTGAAGAACGGCGTGCGATCTGGACGATGTTGCGTTGGCTTCGGTCGGTGATTGGGTGCGGTTTTCGTTTCCTCGGATGAGCATGTCCATGACTTCGTTTACCTGAGCGCATGTTAGCCGGAACGGCAGCTGATGTATGACGATTAATTGTACACACGTTTTGAGGGCGGTGTGCAGTAAGACCTGCGACCGAAACAGCCTGATTGGCGTCCTCACGCAGCATAAGGCCCTGGCCTCGTTTGGTGACCTCGCCTACGGGAATGAGCAAGTCGCGGATCGTCTCGTTGTAGATTTCGAGGTATGAAAGGGTGACCTCGGTCTGCTTCTCCTCTTGCATCTCGCTGATTCTTTCGAACATCTCTTGCATGGTCAGGAAGATGATTCCCGGGTGTTGCGCTGTGCCTCTGCTCGACGTCAGTATGTGTTCTGGAGGTGCCCGAGTGTCGACACATACGTGATGGTGTGAGTCTTTCCGCAGCCTGTTGCACCATAGGCGAAGACGGTGGCATTGTAGCCGTCGAAGACGCTGTCGAGGAGGTTCTTTGTGGTGGCTTCGTAGACTTCGGCTTGTGTTGTGTTGTCGTCAAAGACGCGATCGAAGGTGAAGGGCTGATCTTTGGTCCTCTTTCCTCCCATGCCTGGTCGCATGCGTCCTTGTGTCGATGAGTCTTCGGGATCGAAGATCCTGTAGAGCTTTTTAGTGCTTTGCGCAGTGACGTGCCAATGTTTGGACATACAAGCATTTCTCATCCATGACCTTGATGACGGATCTGATGCCTTTGCCAGCATGGCGTTGGACTGGCGCAGCGGCCAAGGAGCCATCGCCTAGGAACAGAGGGCCATCGTCAACGCGGGTCAACTGTGCGGCCTCTCGGATGGTAAAGGGTCTGACGCGCACGGCGACGGTGATGGAAGAGGCACCGTCGATTGCGCCGGCCATGTTTGCGTCGGCTCAAGGCGATGGTCGAAGTTGGAGCAGCTGTACACAAGCAAGACAGCGATGATGAGAGGATGACAGCCGCCAGGGCGTGTCGGTGTATGAATTGGCTAATTCTGCTTCGATTTGTTTTTCAGCTGCCTCAAATCTGATGTCAACAAACACAACCCGAAGAGGGAACCTGAAAGTGTGGGGAAAATGTGCTTGAAGGAGACCCTGACTTCACGCCTATCGATAAGAGGCAATCACAATGCAATTGACCATCTTCTTTCACTCCGACTTGTGATACTATCAACTGCGAGTGCCGCCTTTGGGCTTCTGAATTCATCCTTTGTACTCCGTTCCAGATACCCATGTCTTCTTTGATGCGCCTGCTTCGCCATTGTCACGGACAACAACGGCAATGCTTCGACCTCGCTCAGCACGATCCATATATAACAACACACATGCTGCTTTCGAGGTCAAGTCTTTTCGATGTAACCGATTAATCACCGCACTTCCAGTAATCATGTGGCGCTGTCATCAGTGTTCAAATCCAAACCTAAACAAGAACAATCACTGCACCTGGTGCCCTCACGGCCGTTGTCGCTTCTGCGTATATCGCAAGTGGTGGCAGTACTTCCTTTGGGATGTCAAATATGATTGCTTTGCTCCTAGAAAAAAGAAGAAGGATTGATAAGAGGTGAGTGATGCAACTTTTGCTTGGGTGAACATGGATATATGATGGTGAAGGCGTTCTGGTTTGATACTATATCCTTAGACAACAATACAAATCTGGTTTTTTTTTTTTTTTTTTACTTTGAACTTCTAACTTCTCAATTACGTGTATTGACAATCGATCCCCTTGTGATACTTCGACAACCTTGCTTCGCGGGTAGGACTTGTAGTCTTGGTATTGCTTATATTGCCTGGTTGTGGTAAGATGAAATTATGAACAGGGTCAACACGCCGGCGTCTACACTTGGAAAACGGCCTACTTTAAACACTATCCAAAGCAGAATGAAGGTTTAGTGTTCGTTCCCAATACTAGCGATCTAGAGTCAAGTCTGCGCGTTGTCAAAATAGGCTCTGGTTGCGTCCTGAAGGACATCAGAACCATGTAGATCTGATCTGGCTGAGTCGGAGTGTATTTCCTTTCTTGGATGTACGGGATAGTCTTACCGTGGCACCCACCTTTTCTTTCGCGATCGGCTACAAGACAAGTCGGGGAAGCTGGTTTAGATGCTCGGTAGTATATAGACAGTTGGTCTTCCGTGAAATTGCGTTCTTTGTCTGATTTTATTGTATATCTGGATCCCTTTGCACCTGTTCTCAATTTTGCCATCGCCTAGCCAAACCGACAGCCAGGAATCACATCATCCAAACGAGATTGTCACATCAGCATCATCATCATGAGCGAAACAATAACTCATATTGTCTTGTTCAAGTACCGACCAGACATAACATGGTCGGACTTTGAGAAACACTTTCAGTCTTTCATGGCTTTGAAGACAAAGTCATTAAACCCAAAAACCGGCAAGCCACTGATTATGAGTTTGAAAGCCGGTGCGTGTTGAATGCATCAGATGCTGAAGGCTGGCTGACTGGTGGATCACAGGCAAGAACCGCTCTTGGGAAACTTTTAACAAGGGATTTACCCACGGCTTTGTCCTCGAGTTTGAGAACCAGGAGGACCTGGACTATTACCTTACCCAAGAGCCCGTGCATATCGAGTTTTCGAGAAATGCTGGCCCATTGATGTAAAGACCGATTTCTTGTTAAGATCTGGTCGAAGATGCTAACATTGCTGCAGCGAAGACTCCTGTGTCATTGACATCAAAGACGGCATTCTATTCGGTCCTCCAGCTGACCGACCACTTGGTCAAGACGAATATCAAGGGTCTTGTCATTGCGGCGGAATCAATTGGACGGCCAAGTTGAGTACCGCAGAGCATGTTCTGTGCCATTGCTCTACTTGTCAGAAGCTGGGCGGTGGTCCGTACAGCTGCAATCAGATCATACCGAGAGATGATCTCAGGATCTTGAGTGGGACACCGAATGTGTATACATATACTGGTGCTTCAGGTACGTATCTTCCTATGCAATGAACTGGAGACGAAAAGATGTGTTGACAATGTCCTAGGCAAGTCAGTACGGTGCTTCTTCTGTGGCACCTGCACTTCACATATCTACCACCATCAAGACGTGATGCCCGACAAGATCATCGTGCGTACACTGCTCCTCGAGGGAGGATCTCAGATGCCAGCCACCGGAGAGATATTTGGAGAGGGTAGACTGAGCTGGGTTAGAGAGTTGCAAAACTCATTGAGTCAGTAGCAGACAGAGTTGGTTCAATGGCCTCGCCGGAGTCCAGCTGTTGTAAGGGGTAATTACATGGAGTTGTGAAGTTCCTGAACAAAGCAGGCCATGCCAAGGACGGAAGGTCGTATGGCAGTACGAGTAGGAAAGTGGGTTGGAGGTACTTGGTGGCTGTTAGACTATTTGGAAGTTGGCAGTTGGGTTGTCAGGTGGTGCGAAGCTGTCAAAGCCAAACACGGGAATGGAAGGAGCCACACGCTTTGGGCAACAACGAGTCGCTTGGGACAGAGGCACGCGAATTGATATGGAGATGCTCCACCATTGTGCTCAAGCCACAGCCGTATGTGTAGATCAGAATATAAGGCCCCGAAGATCCTCGCGCGGGTGCCGGGAGATGTAACAATCCAGGGCTTGAGTGGGATTGGCGGTGTTCTGTGGCTTGGAAAGGGCCAGGCAGTTCTGCACATGCTCAATGACAAGGTTTGGCGCTATAGAATGATGTCATTGCCAACGCTGCAATCTCCGTTCATTGTCGCACAACCATTGGACTTGAGCTGGTGAAGATCGCGAAGAGCTGTGAAGATGAGGTTTGAGCTGAGGGACAAGTGACTGTCCGCACGGTCTGGCTCTTTCCGCCGAGTGTATAAACAGGCAGATCATGGGGATGGATCGTGAATGATTTTCGTGGAGGTTTGTCGACGATAAAGAGACGATCCAGATCAACCGGGTGCACGGGGCAACCGAGTCGAGGATGACGTCTGCAGCTCCCGCATACAATAATGCGCCCACGCCATTGATTTCCATTCTTCAAGAAGCGCTTCGCATCACCCATCTTTCCCCCTTTTCATCCAACTCCTCATAACACAAATCTACGCATCGCTGTCGCTGCTGCTCAAATCTATTCATCCTCACGCTTAACTTCTTACCACCGCCAAAATGCACCGCACCTACTCCATGCGCCAGTCGCGCGCACCCACCGCCTCCCAGATCCAGAACCCTCCTCCTCCATCGTCCTCTACCAAGGCTGGTAGATTCTTTGGCAAGAGCAACATTGGTAATTGACATCAGCCACTGTCGCATTGACTTCAACTAACGCATCGCAGGTCACTCTTTCCGCAGAAATGCCGCTGGAGCCTTCGGACCCGATCTCGCCAAGAAGCTGTCGCAGCTGGTGAAGATGGAGAAGAACGTCATGCGCTCTATGGAGCTCGTCGGCAGAGAGAGAATGGAGGTTGCAGTAAGTCGAATTCTTGTGACAGAATTCCCGAAAGTCTGATGAGTTAACACAATTACAGCAACAACTCAGCATCTGGGGTGAAGCTTGTGACGACGACGTCTCTGATGTCACCGACAAGCTTGGTGTCTTGATCTACGAGATTGGTGAGCTTGAGGACCAGTTCGTCGACAAGTACGACCAGTACCGTGTCACCATCAAGAGCATCCGTAACATCGAAGCTTCCGTTCAGCCCAGCAGAGACCGTAAGTCATTGATTCGAACAGCTTTGTAGCCCTTGCTGATATCATGACAGGCAAGCAGAAGATCACTGATCAAATTGCCCAGCTCAAGTACAAGGAGCCCAACAGCCCCAAGATTGTTGTCCTTGAGCAGGAGCTCGTTAGAGCCGAGGCCGAGTCATTGGTCGCCGAGGCC